>AWWV01012185.1:0-51550 GCA_001974805.1 Corchorus capsularis | reverse complement strand
CTGCCCATGGTGAAGCCGCCCTCTTGGGACGGCACGGGTCATCAGTCCTAAATTTCGTCAAAAATTGCATTTTTCTGAAATCGTCATCAAAATACGGCACATTATCGTTCATTTTTCTTAAATCGTCATCAAAATACAACACGTTAACGCTATTCTACGTTCGTGATAGTTTCAAGATTAGAAAATGAAGCAAAGGGCAAAAGTGTAAAAAAGAATAGCAAAAATGGGGCGGTGAATAGCAAAAATGGGGCGGTGTTTAGCAATCCAGATTTGTAAAAGAACTTGCTGGTACAAAGATGAACATCAATTCTAAAATATATTAATAGCGCTTAAGAATCGTTCTTTCATTTTCTTTTTCATTTATATTTTGTTTAAAGGATGGTGTGTTTTTTTTTCAAAGGATAAAGAATATGATAAAAACTTCCATTACAATATATCAGATAATTCTTAATTAATATATACTTAAAAAATCGACAAGCCAATGCAAACAATTTTTTTTTTTATCAGATTAACATAGTAAAAATATCAACATAATGTTGTATCATAGATGAAACCTGCATCTCGTGAAAAAAAAAAAGATGAAACCTGCATGTATGGTGAGATTTGAGCTTTAAAATTTAAAAATTCAGAAAATATGTACCAACTAATTTAACCAATTTAGTATTAGTTGTATTGTAAGAGTAAGAAATCTTGGATTTAAAAAAAAGTAAGAAATCTTAATAAAACTGGACCCTCCTGGGGTGGCATGGTTATCAGCCCCAAATCTCCCCAAAAATTGTATTTTTCTTACATTATCATCAAAATATGATACGTTATTGTCCATTTTCGAAGTTTTCGGGCTATTCTATGTTCGTGATAGCTTCAAGATTTCAGATGATTTGAAATCTTAGAAAATGAAACAAAGGACAAAAGTGTAAAAAGGGGGATGGTGAATAGCAAAAAGGGAACAATGTTTAGACCGATTTTCCTTTTATTTTGATGGTTAAAGCCCTGTTTGGTACACCGGTGAGATTGGTTCGCTGAGAGTAAAATTGGTTACTGTACGTGTTAGATTTGTTACTGTACAGATAAAATTTGTTACTGTACATATAAGAATATTCTTGGTGATTGTAAAACATATATTAATGGAGATCAACTGATCACACCAGAAAAAATGTTTGGTAGACCATTTGGGTCATTTGGTCTACTAACCGACCCAATCAATACCAAACGGTACACCAATTAGGGGCCTAAATATACTTAAGTTGTTGGCTTGTTGCACTTTCATCTAAAGAGTTAGAGTTCGAGCTGGTGGAAAACCATTAAAAAACAAGGAATGGAAATGATTTTTGCTATTGGTGGGCCCTTAATTCTGTCACATGGCATGAAATAGCTTGATGACAAATATAAATAATAAATAATAAAAAATAATGTCATTGTCTTCACATCATTTGGACAATGCCCCTTTGAATATGCAACATTATCTGCAGATCTACACATTCAATAGTGCTTTTTTTTTTCTCTCCACTCAATGTGGTTTGTCATTTAGTGACTTATATTAAACAAAGATTATATACAAAACAAAGAAGTTTAAGTTTCAATCAACTTTTTGTAGATTGTAATAGGTTACAAACTAAAATTGTAATAATCAACACCTATATTTCTTTTCCTTTGGACTTTGGGTATTGAGCTTGATTAAGCAAATTATCATTCAGGTCGAGTATTCTGTCTATGAGGAAGATTGGTAGGCAAGCATGCATGTCAAATTGTTGATAAAATCATCAATTTATGAGTTCCCACTTCATTAATTAGGGTTTTGATATATTTTTCCCTTTTCGAGTTTTCTTTGCTATGCTGTTCCTTTAAACTTAAGAAAGGAAATGAGCAAAAATGTTATTAATAACTTTTTTTGGGGCCATATATATGTTACTAGTTAAAATTAAAAGTGTACATCAATTCATTAGGTTGGTTGAGTTAGTAAGGTTTTAGATTTCTATTTATAAGGTTTGTGGTTCGAATTGTATCAATGATTCTTGTTGGTGGGTGGTGACTGGTGAGTGATCTGTAAGTACCACTTTAAGTCCTCTTTGAGACTTGTGACATGTCCTAACCCTGCACTCGAACAAGCTCTCCTCACCTAAACTTTAAAAAAAAATGTAGAATATATCAACCCTCCCTAGCATGGAAAGTTATTATCCCAC
This sequence comes from Corchorus capsularis, assembly GCA_001974805.1. Taxonomy (NCBI): domain Eukaryota; kingdom Viridiplantae; phylum Streptophyta; class Magnoliopsida; order Malvales; family Malvaceae; genus Corchorus; species Corchorus capsularis. The sequence goes on along the minus strand of AWWV01012185.1, from coordinate 49,370 downwards.
AAAAATGCATGTGCGGATTCAATTCAGATATCTTTCACGTTCCACCGTAAGTTTGAGTTCTTATCACTCTAATCAATTATCATTAGCATAAAATAAAACTTTCACTTCTGGTTAACACAAGAGTATGCCATCACAATTTTGTCTCAAGATCCGTTACAAAATCAATGACAATGAATTTAAAAGTCCTTAGTCATCAAGTTTTAAGAATGTTGTCACAAAATTTGTTGCCAATACAAAACAAAAAATAAAACAAAATAAAAGTGGTGACAATTTTATGATGAATTCCCGATATTATTCCTTTAATTTCTGGTGTTGATTATCAACTCAAATCTCAAAGGCACCTTCTCCTTCAAACTATATATATATATATTTGGGTACAAAAGATGCCGACAACCGTCAGCTAAAATCTACGAATAAGAACACCACTGACATCTTGTTCAAGTAACGTCTGTAAATCCAGAGGAGGCTCTAGCAGTAACGTGCAACCAAAATATGAGCCTTGACCCATATTAGCCAGAAAATCAGCACAACGGTTACCTTCACGGTAAACATGACAAATATCTTGAACCCAACCCTCTTTAATCATTGCCATAACCTCCTGAATCAGAATGGAATTCTGGTGAGTATCTGCAATGCCCTGTTTCAAGAAATCTACGACAACTTTCGCATCCATCTGAATAATAACATTAGAAAAACCACGAGACTTAACTAACTACAAGCCCTCGCGAATGTCCCATAATTCCGCCGTAAGACTATCAGTTACACCAATCTTCATTGTGAAACCCATAAGCCAAATGCCATCTGAATCTCTCAGTAACCCTCCTGCAGAAGCTAACCCTGTATCATGTTTAACTGCCCCATCCGTACTTAAAACATAAGTACCTAGGGGAGGTTTCGGCCAAGTAATCCATTGGACTGGCCGAATATAGCTACTATCATGCTTTGCGTAAGCAGCTTCAATCTCACGAGAAAACCTATAAGCTCGATGCCAAATACTCTCAGCAAATTCAGTTACATCCTGGAAAACCAGTAAGTTCCTCCGTTTCCAAATACACCATAAAATCACCACAAACATTACGGCCCAAGTAATATTACAAGAAGACCTAGTAGCTTTAGAACAATTTACTCGAAGCCAATCTTGTAAAGAAAGTGTAAAAAAATCAGAAGGGGTCCTGCAAGAGCAAACATACAACTCCAAACTAGAGCTGTCCATGGGCGGGCTTGGCCCGGGTTCGGGCCGGGCCCATGCTTAATATAAATGACCATATTGCTTGCCCAAGCCCGGTTCGGTCCGACTAAACGGGCCTCCCATCTTGACCAAGCCCATCCAAATAATTAGAGGCTTTGACCAAGCCCGTCCAAGCCCACCCGTATACCAAATAAATAATATATTAATTAATTTTTTTATTTTTTATTAATTTATATATTTATATATTTATGAATTAATATATGTTTTAATAACCAAAACTTAATTAATTAACATTAATAGTAATTTTTAAATAAATAATACATTAACATGTGTAATAATTTCATTTAATTAATCTATTGTAATATAAAATTTATATTATTTGTAGCAAAAAAATAAAATTTATATTATTATTATTTAAACGGGCCGGGCTCGGGCCGAAAACGGGTCGGGCTCGGGCCTTAACACTCAAAACCAAGCCCGGCCCGTTTTTTAAACGGGCTTAAAAATTTTTCCCAAGCCCGTCCAACGGGCTTCACATTTATGTCCAAACCCTCCCAAATATCGGGCGGGCTTACGGGCTTGGGCGGGCGGCCCGACCCATGGACAGCTCTACTCCAAACTTCCTTGCAAAGCTACAATCCCGAAACAAATGAAGAGAGGATTCGCTAGCAGCATGGCAGTTCGGGCATAAGACATTGACATCTAATTGCCTTCTAACTCTATTCACATTAACATTCAGTTTATCCTGCTGTAAAAGCCAAAGGAAAAATCTTATACGTTCCGTACCTTTACAAAGCCAGATCCACTGCACATTTTGTAATTGTTGAGCACGAATATGATCATGCTGAAGAATCCAATAAGCAGATTTTGCCGAGAAAAGACCCGAGCTCTGCCCACTCCAAACCATCAAATCGGTACTAATTTCGTAAATGTTCCTAAATTAGAAATTAATTAAGACATAATTTCGTAAAATTGGTACTAGAGGGCTATGCACTAGGGGGAGAGGATATAAAAACTACGACTCATGACTTGATCACTTGCTATAGTATCCATAACTTAAAGGTTTGAACATGAACATTTGAGTTGAAACTCAAGGCCGATATCATCATCATCCTAATTAGTGATAAAGGAGTAATACATAGTAATAACTTTTCCCCTCAAAAAAATAAATAATAATTTTAAATTGTAAGTGATTTTATTACAGCATGACCCTTAAAAAATTGTGCAAGTTCATCACAAACATAAAGTTTTCAAACACGAGCCGTCGATTACATGGAAACACAATTAGCTAGTAGTAACTCTATAACCAATTTGTGTGCAATCTCATACATAACTTTGAATTTGATGGATAAATTTACAATATATCTTTGTCAATCTTTGAAAAAGGAAAAAATAATAGCTGGTTTTAAAGTGTATAAAGAACAATGAAAACAACTAGATGACGCCCATGATGATGATGATTAACAATAAGTTATGCCATAAGGATAACACTTTATTAAGAAGATATCTTATCAAATCTAATTAAATAATTAAGCTTGAGATCTCAACTTCTTAAACATAGCTTATATTTTTTTATACTATTTTTATTTTTATATTTTGCAATCAAAACTAGTGTTATCTCTATCTTAATCTCGCCTTTCATCTTATTTTAATTTTAATTAAATATATAGTGTTTTGGTCCCCAAAAAAAGGTTATTAGTTTATAGGATTGCAATCCAAGAAGTTCGCAAATAAAACTTGATTGAAAGCAAGTCAAGCACAACACACTACAGACAATAGTACTATTTCTCTTTAATCAAGGTTTTTAAATGACAAAATTACCCTCTCCTAGAATAAATTTCCATGGGTAATATTGTCTTTTCGGAGTATAAATAGGTCGCCCTAATTAAGCATATACATAACATAGGGGAGGGTCCATAAAAATAATCCCTAGTCCCTTTCTTCAAGCTTTATATTGCCGCGTGGCTACTAATGGTCCCCCATTTAGCAGCAAAATAAATTTACTTTATACTATTGAAATTAAATTTTTTAAAAAATGTGCATTGTATAAAAAACAAATCCATTTCTTTCTTTAAAAATTATGCATCAATTTCACTAAAATTGTTTAATTTTTTGTTTGTCCTTTTAGGGAAGGAGAAGCCATTCAATTCATTTATTAAAAATTTAAAATTTTGGGGTTGACAAGCTGTAAATTGTCATTTTTGCCCCTAATTAACCCATTAATCATTTGGTTTATTGAATAATCAACAAGATTGTGGTAAAGGCAAAAGGAATCCGAATTTGATCAAAATCCAAAGCTAGTGTCAATGAGATCCAAAAGCCTAATATATAAATTGTTCCATCCTTCTTGTTTGAATAAACAAGTAGTCTACCTTGAACTCTACTCCCATTATTTATAATTTCCATCTATCTAATCTTTAATTAACATATAAAGTACAGCAGTAATTATCTTTAATTTTTTTTAAAAAAAATAGAAAAGTTTGAATAAAAAAAATAAAAATTCACTGCTCTATTATCAGACCATCCGATTATTGACACGATCGATCTCTCGATGTTACAGTCTTCAAATAAAATACCTTTCATTCTGTGTTTTTTAGTTAGAAATATATTTTAAATTTGTAGAGAACAAAGAGCATAATTGCAAGCTTTTTTTTTTTTGGCAGAAAGAGCATAATGGCAAGGTTGGTTGTCGAAAAATTAGCCATTGCCATAGTGGAATGGAATGGTCATAAAATTAATACTTCATGCCTTCTTTTCTACCAAAGAAAAAAACTTCATGCCTTTGTTTTTTTTTTTTTTTTTGGCACCAAGAAAGCATCATGCCTTTGTTTAAAAAGGAAAAAATAAAAGCTTTAAATGATCACATTAATAACTGTAATGCTAAAGAGAAAAGTCTTTTTTCAACAGAAGTTTGGTTTCAGTTCTTGATTACTTTTTAATACACTATTAATTATCATTAACATGAATTGAATTGATTAGCTGAACTATGGATTTGTTCTGGCCAAAGAAAAAAAAACTATGGATTTCTATTGAATTCTTAAGACTCCGTTTGAATTTGATAGAGAGGAAGAAAAAAGGATTGAGCTAACAACGCAATTTGTTGATTTGTAATTGAATTCTTTTTTTTTTTGGCAATAATTTGTAATTGAATTCTAGTTTCAATATTCAAAACAATAATTAGATTTATACTAAAATAAAGCGAGAATAATTAATAACTTACTTTATACTTATTTTTCTTGCTTAGCTTCCATATACTATTTATGGCAAAAATTCAAGTTAAGAAACCTTTTTGGCAATAATTTATTTTATAGTTTAATCGTGACACTATCATTTACAAGACACCAATGTATATTTTTCAATCACATGTGCTAAAATGGAACAAGTAGCTTATAAAATTGTAAAGCAATTCACTTGGGTATTTTGCCTTTCAAGTTTCAAGTTTTTTTTTTTTTGGTAGAACAACTACATATGTTTTATAATTTTAGGTATAGAAATCAACTCAAACTCGCCCCGAGACAACTATTAATATTATAAATAAATTTTAATATAAATTATCATTCCATGTAGTAATTTTTTTTTTGCCACAACATTCCATGTAGTATTTAACTAACTGTTATCAATGAATAAGTAAATTATCCAAATGAAGTCCCCTTCACTTTTAAGAGGGGATACTAGTCATTTTAGTTGAAATTTAAAAAATCACTTAAGCCTAATATCAAACTAAAAAGATTAATTGTTCAAATAAGGGCTTAACGTTTGTCAAAATGCTCAAATAAGTGACTGATCTTTTAATTTGACCAAATAAGAGCCTAACATTTTTCGAAATGCTCAAATAAGCCCGATCTTTTAATTTAACCATTTGAACATTTTGACAAATGTTAGACCCTTATTTGAGCAATCAGCCAACTAGAAACTCCTTTCAAAAGTAAATTAATTGGTTATATATTGAATTTCTTCACAGTGTTCATACAAATTGGTTACAATATTACTCCAATTTGATGGTCAAATAGTTATCTCTTTTAAAAATATATACATATACATATACATGAATGCTCTTAATTATTCAAGATTAAGGAGTATAAAAAAGTGGTGGCTATGAATTAAAGGAGAGAATAACGAAAAGTTGACTTGAGAGTACATGCAAAATTTGCTCGAGCAAGTGGATTGAATTCTAGTATTATGGCTTCCAACCGTATAGAAGAAAAAGATTTTTTGATAATCAAACCATTAGTATGATATATATACATAGATAAAGATTTTTTTTTGAATTAACTCAAAAGAATGTTAAGGCTAATATAAATTTTCCATGTTAAAGAATAAAAATTATGTAAAAAATATATATGTACTTATACCTAGAGGGCAAAATGATACTAGAGATTTCAACCAAAAAGAAATGATACTAGAGATATCCTTTGGGACATCAATTATGTTCTTTAATTACTTGACCTAGACCTTGAAAAGTAGTAACTTTTATGTTTTCCATATCTTAACTATTCTCTTTCCATGACAAGAAGAATTCTGATTTTTCTCTCTTTGGGTTATATAATGAAGTTGAAAGTACATATTTAGGCATTCCTCAACTTCCACCTTCCTTTCAAATGCAAAATATATCAATAAATTGTGGTCCAACAAAGGATAATAAGGGCAATTTATATTTATTTGTGGGGTATTTCACATTCAAGAAAATCCTTGCATTCTTCTAAAAATAGGACTTATCTATGTTCCTCTCTCTTTGGGGGTACCCTCCCCTAATAAATGACTTTTGAAAATGAGAAAGAAAAACAGAGCAGCCAAAATTTCTAACCGTTCTTTAATTGAAGGCCCTTTTTGTAATAATGAACAAAACAGAGGCCATTACTGTCAACAGCATTAGATAAATAAAAACACATTATGCTAAATCTGAGGGACTGCATTTCCCTTTGCCCTCTGTTACTTGCCATTGGCTGAGCCTACAAAACTGGGAAAGAAATTGCCTTTCTCTTTTTAATTAAACCTTATTTTTTTGTTTTTCTATTTTAAATAAATTTTTATTCACTTCCTTTTCTTTTTCTCTCTTTCTTTACTCACTTGGCATCAATAGCACTACTTCCATCAACCCTGAAACACATGTCAATAGAAAACTGAGGAGAAATCAAAAAAAAAAAAAAAAAAAAAAAAAGAGAGAAGAAAGTGGAGAGACAGAGAGGTAGGGTGGTGATTATATTTTTGTTCTTGTTCTGTTTCCTTTCAATCAGTGGCTCATTTTTTTTCTTCCTTTTGTTAAAAATGTTATCTTCTTCAGGCAGGGTGCTTTAGTTTGAAGACTAGAAAATTGGGTTTCCTTCAGATTTGATTGGAAAGGGTTTCTTTGTGGTGAAGAAGTGTGGTGGAATCTGTTTCTTCTGGTTCTCTGTTTTTCTAGTTCCTCTGTTTTGCTCTGCTTTTGGGAGTTGGGAGCTTACTTTGAGAGCAGAGCAGTGATAAGTACTTGAGTTTTGAAGCCAAGCTAAAGTCTTGGGATTTACTTTTGAGGTTCTTAAGATAGATCCACACAAAAGTAGCTGATATTTCTGGGCAATCACTTGGATGAAGGTTTCCAAGAAAATTTTTTTTCTGGAACTACTTTCTTGGGAAACAAACAGAGGCTTTGGTTCTGTATTTTTCTCAGTGGGTCCTTCTAGATTATCGAGCTTTTGGTATTCAATCTTGATCTGATTGAAAACCCAGACCCAAAAAAAAGTTACTAAATTGGGGTTTTCAGTTCCTTCGAGTGAATTTAAAGGTAGAAAATTGAAAAGAGAAAATGGAGTCAGATCTTCAACAACTCCATCCCCATCTTGTGGATTATCATCAACCTCAACCCCATCAAAAACAGATGAACTCTGGTTTGACGAGGTACCAATCTGCACCAAGTTCATATTTTACAGGCATCTTAGACAGAGATTTCTGCCAAGAGTTTCTGAATCGGCCATCAAGCCCTGAAACAGAGAGTATTATCGCACGATTTTTATCAAATAGTGGTGACGCTGGTGGCGGTGGCGGTAATACAGAGAACATGTCAGACCAGAATCTTTGTGGGATGACACAGAATTCACCTGTTAGAGAAACAGTGGTTAAAGTTGAACAACAAACTCAGATTATGACGCCAATCAATAATCAAACAGGGATTATGCAACAGCAACAGCAGCAGCAGCAGCAGCAGCAACAGGGGAATTATTCCTCTGCTTCACAGAATTTTTACCAAAGCCAACCTCAACAAAATTTGTCAAATCAGCAATCAGGTTCAAGTATGGATTATGGTCGAATTCCAACTTCAATGGGGTTGCCTCGACCACCACAAATGAAGATGGGTGGCGGCAATAATTCCAATCTTATTCGACACAGCAGCTCACCTGCAGGATTATTTGCCAATATAAACATTGAAAACAGTAAGTGATTTTATTTCAGCAATTTTTTCGTTTTCTTTGTCAAACTAAAAAACTTTTGTCTTTTTAGTTTCTTTTTTATATTTCTTTTCAGTCTGGGTTTCCGGAGAAATGGGAAAGAAGTCATTTTTCATGCTAGTACATATAGAGGCTTCTTTTTAGTTTTTAGGATATATATTTTGTCTGTTTTTCCCTCTGTTGCCTTCCAATGAGCAAGTTGAGCACTGAAATTTTCATTTAAAAATGATAATAGAATCATAGAAAAGTACCCTTTTCAAGACATGAGCTATTTTAAATCAACTTGACTGTGTTTTGCATTAGACCAATCAAATTTATCAGGCTGAGAGTCAGTCAACACTTAAAATCAAAAGAAACCCATAGTACTATTTGATACCATGAACAAGGTCTTTTTTAAAAAGCTGAGAATTTGAGTGATTAAAAAAGTATTGTAAATACAGTTATTGCAGGCTATGGTGTGATGAAAGGAGTGGGAGATTATGGAGGCGTTAATAGTACCAAAAGGGAACCAACATTTCCTCCTCCTATAAGTAGGCCACCTTCTTCAGGTATGATGAGTCCAATTGCCGAGATGGGGAACAAAAACATTGGTCCAAATAGCTCAGAAAATGCTGGATTTGGTGAAAATAGTCACAACAACAATTTTTCCTCATCTGGATTTCCAGCTTCTTCCTGGGATGATTCCATGATGAATACTATTTCTGATAACATGTCAGGAGTAAAAAGACTCAGAGAAGATGATAGATCACTCTCTGGCCTTGACTTGGATGGTTCAGAATCTCAGGTACTACACATTTAACATTTTAATACTAATAAAATGTTACTTTTCTTGTAACAACATGAATTCTGATCTGGTTGATCCTTTTATTGGGTTGCCAAACTCTAACAGAACACAGATTCCAGCATCCGGCCACCGCCCATTTTGGCTCACCATTTGAGTTTACCAAAGAGTTCACCAGATATGTCTGCAATTGAGAAGTTCTTGCAGTACCAGGATTCTGTGCCTTGTAAGATTCGGGCCAAGAGAGGCTGTGCCACTCACCCAAGAAGCATTGCTGAGAGGGTAATTCTTTAATCTTAGTATTCAATATATCCTACACAAAAGGCTTTACTGATTTAAGGTAGTTTGATGTCATTATTATATGCAACATGACATTGTTTTTCTTGAAACAGCAATCTTATCATTTATGTTTCTTTTCTATCCAGGTGAGAAGAACCAAAATAAGCGAGCGCATGAGGAAACTGCAAGACCTTGTACCCAACATGGATAAGGTATAAATGCTTGAATCCGTATTTGAACATTTGTGGGAAAAAAATGAAAAACTCATGTTTGATTTCCATGTTTGGAACATATGCAGCAAACAAACACTTCAGACATGCTAGATTTGGCTGTGGATTATATCAAAGACCTCCAAAAACAGGTCAAGGTATATGTTGCAGTATCACAGTAACCTCTTGATCAACCAACCCAAAAAAAAAAAAAAAACTACTTGATGTTTTCTTTTTGATTCAATACTATGTTATACTAATGATCATGTTTTCCCTTTCACATGTTTGTATGTTTTTAGACACTGTCGGACAGCCGTGCAAAGTGTTCGTGTTCAAACAAGCAGCAGCAGCAATAATAGTGTAGCTAATAAAACGGTCTGGTTGGTGTGACTATTGATTATTATGTATAGATGGAAGGAAGAACCATTGGATTGGAGAAATTGGCCAAAAAGGCAGAATCTGAAAGTTAGCATAGCTGGTCGGCCTTTTTGCACTCAAGAAAAAACAGGGGAAAATATATAGCGAGGCATTTATTAGGTGGGTTTGATGTGGGAAAACAAGGGGAAAAAAGGACTGCCAAAAGCTAGTATTTAGCTGTGAAATTCAAACCCAAGTATATGCCACAATAGAAACCGATCGAGCTGTATAGTATCAAGTTATTTTTATGTTGTATAATGATTATGTAGGGTTTCTACATATAATTGCTGATATAGTTTCGTTCACCATTTTTTTCCCGACACAAATGTTACACTATCGGTGTTGTGGCAGGGGCTCGATGCCCTTTAATGAAGTTTTAGATTCAAGTCTTATGAATAAAGAAAATAGACGTTGAGAGGTTTCTCATTTTGAGTCTAACAAGATTTCGACTCCGAATTAATCGGGTCTAACGTGACTATCAGATATCATGAACATGTACCACATAGATAAACAAACAAAGAGCCGACTAATGGGTACCTAGGTATTCTTTAAGTAGGAGTATTAATTAATTATTAAATTCTTTCTATGTATATTATTTCAGAACGGAAGGTTTGCAATTGCTTTCGGTAATGATTTTTGGATGTGTGTATTAAGGAAAAGTAAGATATTGTTGTGGGAATTGCTCAACCGTACACATATCAATCTTGATATAAAGAGGGGTTTCCATCAATATTCAATAGCTGTCTCAATTAAGTAGCTTTAGGAGGATAAAGAACATGGCGACTACTATTTTTTTTTGACAAATATATACAATTAAGCTTGATGGAAAGAAATTAGTGAAGCAAATTGGGTCTTATCCGTGACCAATATATATGTTTATATGCAAAAAATTAGTTTAAATTTAGTTATAGTAATATCTTTTTCTTATTAATGTCAATGGCTTTGCTTATTTCATTTTCGTTTCTTTCTTGGACTTTGGTTTTGCTATTATTTGCACTCTTTTGGCCATTTTTCAATTTCCTTTCCAGGTAAGTTAAGCCCCACCATGTTCAAGTGTCTGTGGTTGAAAATGCATTGTGTTTTAAGCTATAAATAATAATAGTATTGTCGACTACTTCCTCTCATAACTCAATTCATTTCCTCCTTTGCTTTTCTTTTTAATTTCTCCTTTATTATATGATACCTAATTTGTATTTATGATCCTCACGTCCATGGAAATTTTTTTTCTTTTTTTTGGACATTAACTTTTTTGTTTTATATGATCAATGGTCGACGGAGTTAATTTTATTATGTTCATTATACATGTTTAAATCTCCTCTTATTTGGGATGACACAGTTCGATTCTGTATCAGTCGAAACTCGAAATATAATGTAATTACATTATATCAGATATTTTGTACTAACAACTCCAATTTAAAATTCCAAATTCAAGACTCCAAAAGTGGATCATTTTTTTAAATTAATTCTCATTAAAACTTAGTTATAATATCATCAATTTTGTTTATGGTTGACTTTGTAATGGGAAAAAAAATGTAAATGACTCCTCTATACTTAATAAGGAAAAATTATAAGTATATATGTATAAAGAAAAAACCGACCTAAAACTTGTGTTGACTTATCAAATACATAAAGAAGTATCAATATAGCTTTCTTTAATGATACATATGAAAATGGTTGGCCTAACTTGGTGGTCCTTGAAAACTTCATTTCCTTGTGAATTAATGTGAAGGGTCCCTTCCTAAAGTCGAAAGTATCCAAAATTTATGTCGTGCAGTACTTATATATAGACTTCATGTTTCTATTTTTATTTCTTTTTTCACCACACTATTTCAGGGTTATTTCATATGCTTGAAATTAATTAAAGTATTTAAAAATCATTTTGAAAAGAATCAAGATCATATATTGAAATTATTAACTATATTCAACCTTTGTGAGTTGTCATATCATTATTTTGTAATGGGATTTAATGTCACATTAATTATATTTTAATCTAATATATAGCAATGCATCAACCATAAATCATACAAGTTATATTAGCCCGCGCTGACGCTACGGGCGTTTTTTATTTTAGAGTGATGCTTGATTAACTGATTGAATAAGAATATTAATATAATCAATTATAAGGGCCAAGAACATTTTTTGTTTTAGAGTGGTGCTTGATTGATTAATTGATTGAATTATATAAGGTTGCAGTAAAAATGCAATTTAAACAGATCAGTTTTAATTATGTCTCTGACATAAATCTTTGTAAGCTAACTTTTTAGACATGTAAAATTAAGAAGGTCAAGAACATGTTTTTATTTGTAAGTAATAGGAAGTGCAAAGAGGTAACAAAATATGTTGTTAATTGGATAATAATACTCACATTGAACAAAGAGTGGTTTTAATTCAGAAGGGGAAAAATATTGAACGGGATATGAAGGTGAAAATAGAGGGGAGTGATGGAAAGGTTTGATTTTGGCAAAGCCCGAAGATTAATCAGCACAGAGAAGTTGAAAGGAAGCAGCAACTGAGTTGGTGAGAGGAAAAACGAAAACAGCAGAGAGAAACATTAATTAAAAGTAATTAAGGGTTTAGAGATTAGAAGCAATTAATTAAAAGCCTTAAACATTAATTAAAAACAATTAAGGAAGAGAAATGTGTAATTACAAAAAAGGGTAGAAGGAAAAGGAATGGGGGAAACTCATAGAGGGGCTTTTTAGTCATCCGAAAAGTGTGAAAATACCAAAAATAGCCAAAAGGTGACACCACATTAATCCTCAATTTGACCTTTTAGTAATTTCCATGGTAGTTAAAAATAATATATAATAGTATATATATAATATAAAAAACAAAATTCCAGTATTTTTTTTCATTTGAATAAAGAATGGGATTTTTATTATGCTCATATATATAATTAAGACAAGTTATATTAGCCCGCGCTGGCGCTACGGGTGTTCTTTATTTTAGAGTGGTGTTTGATTAACTGATTGAATAAGGATACTAATATAATCAATTATATAAAGGCCAAGAACATTTTTTGTTCCAAAGTGGTGCTTGATTGATTAATTGATTGAATTATATAAGGTTACAGTAAAAATGCAATTTAAATGGATTAGTTTTAATTATGTCTCTGACATAAATCTTTGTAAGCTAACTTTTTAGACATGCAAAATTAAGAAGGTCAAGAACATGTTTTTATTTGTAAGTAATAGGAAGTGCAAAGAGGTAATAAATTATGTTGTTAATTGGATAATAATACTCACATTGAACAAAGGGTGGTTTTAATTCAGAAGGGGAAAAATATTGAACGGTCCATGTTGAAGGGATGGAGACGGAGAAGAAAGAGGAAAGATATATCAAGGTGGAAACAGAGGGGAGTGATGGAAATGTTTGATTTTTGGCAAACCTAAAGATTGATCAGCACCGAGGAGTTGAAAGGAAGCAGCAACTGAGTTGGTGAGAGGAAAAAAGAAAACAGCGAGAGAAACATTAATTAAAAGTAATTAAGGGTTTATGGTTTATAAGCAATTAATTAAAAGTCTTAAACATTAATTAAAAACAATTAAGGAAGGGAAATGTGTAATTAAAAAAAAGGGCAGAAGGAAAAGGAATGGGGGAAAGTCATAGAGGGACTTTTTAGTCATCCAAAAAGTGAGAAAAGACCAAAAATGGCCAAAAGGTGACACCACATTAATCCTTAATTTGGCCTTTTAGTAATTTCCATGGTAGTTAAAAATAATATATAGTATATATTAGCTGAAAAATATTGGGCTGCAATATTATGGAAAATGCAAAAATAATAAGTTACATATACAAACTTATATATTATATATCAACTAAAATACATAGTATAAAGCTACAAGGACTCAAAGAGGTTTGGTACGTATATGCACAATAGATGTTGGGCACAGCTGGATGCAATGGATGAGCCACTGTCCTATATATTGGGACACTAATTCTCATATAAGTGAGTGCCACGTCATAGCTGATGCCACCTTATATTATACACATGAAAATAATACAGGAAGTACTTACCAAATTAAGGGAAAATTATATAGCTAGGAACTATAGCATTTTCTATCGTGCCATGTAAAATACTAGTATGTGTCTAATTTTATAATTACGGGTTATTTTGATAATTTAGTTTGCTTTGAGATAGGTCTATATATGAGTTATGGAGAGTCCTTAATAATACTATGATCAGTTACTAATAAGTTTTTCTAATGTCTATTTCTTCCCTTTAGAAGATTCGAATCCGAAACCTTACTTAAATAATATACTATATGTTTAACTTTCACTTGATCTAACAAACAATGCTTTCGGGTGGGTTGTTTCTCCTGAAAATGCCCCATGGAAATTGAGAAGTTGGATTTTGAAGATAGAGACATTGAAATTGAAGATTCCTAGCTGGTCTATCATTAGAGCATCCAGAAGCTGCAATAGTGTTGCTGACTCTCTGGCTAAAAAAGGAGTTGGTAGAACATTCGACTTAGTGAGGTTCTTCTAAGCTTTTGCTATTTTGGTGCGTTTTTTATTTGGATTTGAAGACTGGTGTGACTTTGTTTTGTTTTGGTTTGTATTGTGGTGGTGTTGTCCTGTTGGTTTTTGGGCAACTGTTATTGTTTGCTCTTTGTTGCTTTGTATCTGTTCGGCAGACTTGTTCTATGTTTTGAATAAAATTCTTCCTTTATCATGCCCTTCAAAAAAAAAAACAAACATTTGAATATAGTTACATTAATAATATATCAACGATGAATATGTGATGATGTACTATTAATATAAGACGCATGCAAACTCAAACGGAGTCAAGTTCTCTATATATATGATATAAATATTCTCTATATATATGATATATATATATTCTATATATATATCCCATTAAAAGTTTAAAACTCTTAGAAATTTATCTTAGAAGTTCATTAATATTTTGAGAGAGGGAGGAGATAGAGGGAGAAAATCCAGATAATTTGTAGTTACTAGTTAGGGTTGGATTGTAACATGAGTGGGGAACAATAAACATGAAAACAAGTTATATTGTTGGTTAGGGTAGGTTAGGAAGTAAAAAAAGAAATTAAGGAGATTAGTATATTAGCATAAGTAATAATATTAAGTGTGGGGGGACCTCATTACAGCTGTAGAATTGTAGGGTTAGGGTTCCAAAAAAACCTTTATTATAATGTGTGGAAGAAGACGAGGATGATCTTCTCTGATCAGCAACCCCTGAGGGCTGAGGCTCCTCATCTTTCACGGTCGAGGGCTACTGCAAAAGAAAACTTTTGCTTTGCTTGTCCTTTTTTCTATTTTGTTGCCTAGCTTCTTCCTAATATAATACTATTAATTGTTTTTGTCTTTTTTTTTTTATTTTTATTTTTTATGGATCAACTTTAGAACGGCCAGGACCATAATAATCTTGGTTTTTCGGCTGGTAGGTCGACATTGACGATTGTTGCTAGATATTGTCAATGCCAAACATGTTTGGACTTCAATTGTTATGTGAATGTCCACACTATATATGATGAAGTTTTTTTCTTGGCCTTTACACGTGAGATTCATTTTCTTTGATAGTTTTAACTTTTCCTTTTGTTTCTTGTATAATAGTATTGAAAAAAAAAATCTGTTTCTTGGGGTTTTCAGACGTTTGCTCGCGGGATAGTTAGATATATTGGCCGTCGCCAGTTTACTTAGTAGAATGAAATTAATGATCTGATTCTTAATTTCTAACAATGAAAATGACTTATTGTTGATTTTATGGCATGTCCCTCTAATTTGTTCATATGGGGTGTAGATTTTTATGTGTGTGTATGTGTATATACAAAGTGATATAATGGATGTCGACCGCCTCATTTTTTTTTCTTCTTATCCCTTGCATCTAAACTTCTGTGGGAATTGGGTTGCTTTCCAATGTGAATCACTTTCCTTTTTATTTCCCTTTGGTAGTTAAAGTTTGGACGCATAACTAGAGAAATCGATTTTTTCCTTTTTACAAGGAGGGGAGGACAGGATGATGGGACTTTAAAAAACGAGCTCATTTGGTATCGTTTTTGTTTCCTGTTTTCTGTTGTCAATTTTCTGTTTTTGGAAACAAAACAGTGAAAACATATTTGGCAGACTGTTTCTGTTTTCAAAAATTTTGGAAACAGAAATAGTGTTTTGGAAAAAAGTGGAAGTAAGAATTTTGTGTTTTCATGTTTTTGCAAAATACTTGCGAAACACAGAAGCAGAATGATGAACAGTAACTCACATGATTTTTAACTATTTTTTCTTTTACTTTTTTATTTAAAAACATACAACCAAATTGTATATCCAAACATGTTTTTGTTTTCAAAAATTGACAGCGCAACAAAAACAAAAAACAGAAAAACGAAAACAATGCCAAACGACCCGTTAAGATATACTTTTGTTTTATAAATAAGAATGGTCTAAAACCATTTTAACTTATTGTTTGTGATCTTCTTGGAGGGAGGTCCATCAACTGAGTAGAGAATTCTAAGTATCCTAAAAAATAGAGAATTGTGGGAGAATGACCCAGATTTATCTGGAAAAAAAATTCTCTAATGATAAATTCGGTTAGGGTTCTGTAGTATTGGACAGCTTAAGAGTTCGAGAGTAGAGATAGTAACTCCTACCTTGGTGGCCAAAAAAAAAAACTCATATACCTTATCCTTATGTATATGAAGGGGTTGTGTACATATAGTGTGGCTCTGGATCTTAGGTAGACCTTTAGATGATATTGGGCCTTTGGGCCTTTTTATGTTGTTCAATACTTACAATAGGCCTAGACCCAGTAAACACTTAACATGTATTTTACAGACAAAGTGGTTCAACATTTGCTTCCCTTGATTAAGTTTAGTTCTTGAGTTTGAATCTTGAATGGAGAAAGCTGCTAAGTAAGATCTCTAGTTTAAATCTTGAATGGAGAAAATTATTATAGAGAGAGATTTATTTTTATAGCGCCCGAGTCAAACAAAGTTAATTTATAAATATTAAAAAAAAAAGTGTGCTTTTTGATGAGCTAAGCCTAGGAAAGAATTCTGAGTGAACATCCAACTTAGTAACATCAAATGGACTTGATTTGCCGATGTGGCTAAGTAAGAAGCACAAGTAATAGTTTCACCAGATCAAACACAATTCTAAATTCTAATTTGCGATTGTAAGCAGATTTTCATTTTCCTAATCTAATCCTTGAAGCAAAATGGATCAGATTTTATCCAACTTCTGGGCTTCCTCACTAACTGGGCTCAACCTATATATATAAACTTTGGCGAGGGCCGAGGAACTTGAGGACTTAGCAGGCTTAAGGCCCAAAATTAATCCAAACATCAGTGTGTTAATATAAATTTCATTTAGGTACATACTTCAAATTACCCAAAAAAAAAAAAAAAAACTAATTGGAGTAATCAGTAATGTAGTTATCGCATAACATGATATTACTCATTCTGAATGTAGAAAGGGAGAGCAGAGAGTATGGTTAGATTATTCATCTACATATATCTGTCTTTCTTCACTAAGATATGATTAAAATCTAGATTATTTCTTAAAAAAAAATTAACTTCATTTTTTTTTCAGCCAAGTTTTATTCTTTTAATATAATTTGGATTAATGTACCATTATTGTTAATTTAAATAGAATTTTATAAACAACAATTCTATTTATATTGCCAAAAAAAAAACAATTCTAGTTATATCGCCAAAAAAAAACAACAATTCTAGTTATGGTATTTTCCTAAAACAATTTTTCTTAATAATAAATATAAAAATAGCTTTAAAATTAAATGATAAACACTTTTTTTAGAAGTAAATGAAAAACACTTGTGAGTATATTATTTTTCATACTTACATTTTCTTTTTTACAAAAAAAAAAAAGAAAAGTTCCTTGATCTTTGAATTTGTAACATTTTTAGATTGTCAAATACAAAGAAAAATTGTTACTATAAAAAATACAAAGAAAAAAAAATATAAGAATGTATATTTACACGTGTAACAATGACAAAAAGCCAGCAGAGCATTCTGTAACGTTCACCTTAGACCTTACTTTCCCTCTGGTATCAAAAGCATTTGAAATTCTACTTGCCAAATCGAACACTTTATTAACAATCATATTCTTACTTAAAATAGGATGGAAATTCAAAATTCTTTCCAAATCTACTAGTAAAAAGTCTAAAACTTTTCACAAAATCCATCGAAATTTGTATAATTCAGGTCTTAATTCCCAAAGGTCTTCTTCTTCGTGTGGCCATTGGCCATGGAAGAAACCAACGTGGCACCTCCATCTCTGGTCTCAATTTCCCCATTCTCTCCTTGTCCTCGCCGCATTTCCACTAGCTTCGCGCAGCCGAGCCGCCCGGTTGTTTGTTCTGCCAGGCGGATGGCTCGGGTGTCTCTCCAAGGGCGCCTCCTCAACGCCGAGGAAGCCAGCTCCGCTCGTGCTATAGGTGGCAGCTTCAGTCGAGAAGAAGCTTTGGCCTGGGAGCTCTTTAGTCCCATTGAGAGGTTCTTGATCGTGGCGGTGATCGGCGTCGCAACCGCCGACTCTAAGAAAATTCTACTGTTATCCCAACTCAAAAAATCGGTCAACCTAAGGGTTTGTTTTCTGCTCTCATTATTATCATTATAATTTCTGTTTAAACTTTGAATAGTTTAGTTTAATTTGAGATCAATGAACAACATTTCATTAATCAATTGGGTTTATTTAATTTTCTCTGGAGTTTTGTTGTTTAATCACTTCGGATCATTTGCTAATCTAAAGAATTATACTCTGTATAATTAAGAAAACGTTTATTTTGCTTATCTGTTTAATCATTATAAGAAAAACTGCAGTTACAAACCATTTAAAGATAATTATCAGTTACAAATTTAACGTTATACTTTGCTCAAGTCAACACTCAGCATTTAACATTCAAACTTTTTATGTAAGTGATCTTGTGTGTAGAATTGTCATTAAATCGAACTGATTCAATATCTTGTAAATGGGTTTAAACATGCAGGATCAGCTGCTCTCAGGCATGCAGCAGAAGCTCGAAAATCTCTCTGAAGAGCTGAGTAACACTAGAGAGCAGCAGGGGAAATGGGTCAAAACCAATATAGTAGAATCACCAATGGATAAAACTATTGGCTCTGGAAATATAATGTTTGCTGACTGTGGTTGTTGGATTTGTGATCAACATCGTCAACAATCTAAAGCAAGAATCTGATTTATGGCTATTGCTATTGCATGTAGTCGCCTTGCCATGCCTTAAAATGAACTGATTTCATTTTCATTTGTTTATTCATGTAGCAGGGCAACCTAGTTATGACATCAGGTGGGGACCACAATGAGAATGAGACAGAGCAAGAGGAGCGTCGGATGTCGGATTTATCGGACTGGGCATCAAGTGTCACATCTGCAACTGAAATCCAGGTTAGGGAGGATTTATGTCTTTTGATTTTGGATTGCAGAAATCTGATGTGAGTTCAATTGCAGTGGCTGCAATTTTCTTATAGTTTGATGTTGTGAAAAACCCTTTTGCAGTTGAACAACCTTGCAATAGAACAAGATATCTTCAATCTTAAGAGGGAGTGTCAAGAGAAGGATGCAGTCATACAGGAGTTAACTACCGTTGTCCAGTCATCCAATATGGCTAGTTCAAAGGTAATGTTCATTTATTTTTATCACTTTGGCTTGCTATATGTTTTTCTTGGGATACATTACACTTTGTCCTTTACTTTGATTATCAAGTTATCTTAATAACAGAGGATATCAGAGTTGGAGGACATCATTAGAAGGAAGAACACAACAATTACAAGATTGAAGAAGGACCTGATGGTTCTAGAACAGAAGGTGTGTAGTTGTAAGTAAGATATACTTTAGAGTTTAGACATTTAAGATATAAATTAAATTGAAAACAATTTAACTCATTTGAGCAAATATTCAGCAATCTACTTTTTTCACTTGTTTCTTGATCAAGTTATACAACGACTTTATAAATGTGCTAACAGAGAGAAATCAGAATGTTTTAACAGTTTTTGCATTTGTTGCTTGCTATATCATTATCATTATCATGCATTAATGGCTCATCTGAAACAACTTCTGGTTTATAAATAGCTTGTCTTGATGACATTCTGTATGGTTGATGTACCAGTATCAGTAGCTTAATGCAACAAATTTCTGACTATGCTTGTGGCATCCTGGATTCTATGATACAAACAGGTTGTCCATCTGACAAGGCTTCAGAGACCTTCCTCCTCTACCTCAAGCTCAAATTGTTGGCAAATTCCAGTTATGACAGATAACGTCCTTTATGACATGGATAGCACTACTAGCCCTTCCTCTTCTGATTCAGATTGCTCACCAAAGAACCGTTTACAAGCTCCAGTTCCTAAAGTTGAGGAAGTTTCTTTCCAGAATAGTGACTTTGCTTTAAAGAATGAGCAGAAATCTGCACCTGCAAAAGTTTCATGCTCTTTTGTGAGACAAAGTGAATGGAATTTAAAGTCTCGACCAACTACTCCTCTAAAAGAAATATCGATAAATCACAAGCTTAATACACCTCCTTCAAGGCAAAGGCAAGTATCAGCTAGTAGAGGTTCAAAGAGGATTAGGAGGCAAACTCAAAGTGCATCCAAAGATTCTACCCCAAAGAAGAGATGGGCTTAGTAAGTACTTTACTTGTTAATGTTTAGTACATAATGATTCCAATTTGACACTTTGGATGAAGAAAGCCCAGCTTTACCTGGACTGCTCTACCTGGTCTTCCTGCCACCAACTAGAACCAAGCTGCCTATTGGACTTTACATTCATTTGACCTGGTCAAATAAAATTGGCCCCCTAAGTTTTGAACAAATCCAAATGAACCTAGTTCCTGAACGCTGAACCTCTTATAGCTTTTAAGTTTTAGTCATGCTTGCTTTACCTAATTTAGTTAATGATCTTCAAAAAGAAATTTCCTGTCATTCATAAAAATATACTGTTCTAACTTTTTTTTTCACCTCTTCTTTTAGGTTGCTGCATTCAATGACTCTATGCTGATTTGTAGATCAAAGACGGATGTATGCCCAATCCAGATTGATGTGTAGGAGATATATTTATACAGGCTAGTACATATCTATATATTTCAAGAAGTTACTGCTGTATATGTTGATTATTGTGTTTACCTATAGCAAGTCTTATAAAAATCAGAATAGTAGTAATTTGAATTCAGTATATCTTAAGAGTATATTTAATGAATATTTTCCTTGATTCTCTCATACAGAATGTAGTTATGCAGTTTTTCCTTTCTCTTGTTAGGTTTTAAGAATTTTAGCATCAACCTAATAGTTTCTTATGATGCATGAAGCAATTTTCTTCTTCTTCTTCTTCTTCCTACTTTTATCACTAATTCATATATATATATATATACATAAGTTCATAACATGTCAGCATATTTGTGTTGCTGGATTGGATTGCTATGCTGAATTATTGTTGCATTTTCATTTGCTAATAATTCCTCATTGGAAAATTACCATGTCAAAGTCAAATGATAGTTTAGTCAAAGTTCAAGGTAAATAGACAGGAACTGCTGATGTGCTTTGCTGATTGATGTGGGTCAGAAGCTTGCACTTAAGTACAAAAAGAGAAATTACTTGTGCTCCTTCCATTGATGATTCTCTATATTTTTGTGAATCACACCAGTCTATATATTCCACCATTATTTATTTAGCTTTCTTTCTTCAGATGTTTGATTAGGATCTTATCTGCATTCAACCAATCAGACACACACTCAAGTTATTACTATTTTTTTTTTTTACCCATTTACAATAGTCATCTCTATCAATCAATTTTCTTGGAGGCCATGTGAGATGTAGAACATTAAGTTTTTGAATTGATCAACCAATCTAAGTTTATCATGATCATTTGGAATTCCATTTTTTCTAACAGATAGTCTAGCTAAAAGTCAAAGCAGTAAAGCTTGCATTTTGCCTTGTGAAAACAGATTTTGCATCTATTTCCAATTATTTTGGTTGAAACTAGCTGAAGGAACTTTGGGTTTTTCTTGACTAGATCTTATTTTACCTTGAACAATATTAGTTTAAAACCCATTATTGCAGAAAAGTTAGAAGATTAAGAAAAATAATTTATTTTAAGTGACTTGGTCGTGAAAGATATTTAAGGAAATAAGATTACTGAGTTGATTTGGACTAAAGTGAATGTTCATAAGACTAATTTGTCAAAATGATGGACCCAGAGATGGGAAAAAGGGCAAAGCCATCCCACCAGCAGCAAGTTCACAATCATGAGATTCATGACATTTGCCTAGTTGTTGTACCTCCAATCAAGAGGCAGAGACTATTTTATCAATACAGCAATGAATGGAAAACTATGTTTGAAACTTGGGAATAAAAACAAAATGATAAGAGTTGATTCTGCTGAATAGTAAACTTCGGGGGTTTTTTTTTTTTTTTTTTTTTTTTTTTTTTGCCATCAACTTTGCTTTGGGTTGATTCAGTCAAATTCTAAATTTCAGAATTAAATATTGCAAATTGTTTACCGTTGGCACCTTAATTTGGACTGATCCCTTGAAAAATTTTCTTATGAATGATGGTAGCCTTTATTATTGGGTTAAGATTCTGTTTTACTAATTCATGCTTGACAAATGAAATAATCCCTCAATTCTCTAATCAACCTCAACTGTAACTATGATTGTTGAGGAACTTTGTCAACAATACTTGGTGGAAGCTTCAAATCAAGGATGCTCCAGCAAGCTCCAAATCAAGATAGCCTTAACCTGCATCCTAGGACAAGAGACAAACGGCGTAAAGGAGCCGGTGAAGATTTTAACAGAAGGAAGTATGAGAAAATAGAGAGAAGTATAGGGTTCTTGACTTCTTTTGTGTGTAGATGTTGAGACTTGAGAATGAGAGGATATCTCTATGCTCTCAATTATTATGAACACATACCCCTTGGATTTTGAATTGGGTCATTTGTTTACTTGGCCGATTGAACCTCCATTCTACTGCCAATTTTTCATTGGATCATACTACGGAGTTTTATAATGTGATGGAAGTTTTAGGGGTAATAACTTAAAATCCAGGTGTTTTTTAGAGAAAAGTTGTGAAATACATGTTGTAGAAAACTCATCAAAGATTTTTTTTGGATAAAATTTCATGGTAAATAGAGATTGTTTATGGTTAAATTTCTAGGGTGGTTGGAAAGTCACGTGTATTCAATCAGAGGCGGAGCTAGAGGGGGGTTAATTTAAATATGTAAATACTCCCTCAACCAAAATTGTTGCAAAGTTCTAGTACTCCCTCCCAAACTTTGTAAGTAATTCTTTCTCTTTTATCTAAGTTATCTAAATCCCGAAATGTTGGATTTCATAGCAATAGAACTTTTAGATGTCAATTACTTAAAATCTAAGCATTTTTTAGAGAAAAGTTGTGAAATATAGGTTGTAGCAAATTCATCAGAGATTCACTCAATAAAATTTCATAGCAAATGGAGGTTGTTTGTACTTAAATTTATATTGAGATAGGGTAGTTGGAAAAACACGTGTATTTTATCAAGAACGGAACCAGGAGGGGGTTAATTTAAGTAAATATTTTCTCAAACAAACAAGTTGGGAAATTCTTGGTGCTCCATGATTTTTTTAATTTGTCCCTCCTTGGTAAACTTTGTAAGTTATTGTCTTTCTTTTATATTAAATCAATCTTTTTATTAGACCAAAAGGTCAGATTTCAAAACGAGAGAATTTTTAAAGGACAATAACTTAAAATCTAGACATTTTGGAGAGAAAAGTTATGAAATACATATTGAAGCAAACTCATCAAAGATTTACTAGGTAAAATTTCATGGCAAATGGAAATTGTTTGTGCTTGAATTTTTATTAAGATAAGGTGAGTGAAAAATCAAGTGTATTCTATCAAAGGCGGATCCACAATGGAGTTAATTTAATTTATTTAAATAACTCAAACAAACAAGTTGAAAAATTCTACATTGACCCATGATTCAAATTTGTCCCTCTTGGTAAATTTTGTAAACTAAACTCTTTTTTATATATTTAATTTTATTGTCAATTTTTCTTTGGACTAAGGCAAAGTTTTATGGTGATAAAATTTTTAGAAGGCAATAACGTAAGATGTATGCATTTTTGAGCGAAAAATTGTGAAATACAAGTCGTAGCAAACTCATCAAAGATTCATCAGATAAGATTTCATGGAAAATAGAGGTTGTTTGTGCTTTTCTTTTTATTTATGGTGGTTGGAAAATCGCGTGTATTTATTAGAGGCGAATCTAGAGTGAAAAATACTTCCTCAAACACAAAAGTTGGAAATTTCTACTTTAAACCCCCATGATTTTTTAATCTGTCTCGATAAGTTAACTCTCTTTTTCCTCTATATTTAAATCCTTTGCATTTTTCTTTAATATTTATTATCTGTTATCTATTTAAACATAAGCATTTCTTATTATTCATAGTATTTGATTTCCTTCAATTGAGTTTTTTCCTTTTCAATAATCAACTAACTCTTTGTTAATTATAGCATGTCAATTTTTTTTGAGTAGTATAGCATGTCAATTAGCATTTCCTTTTATGTCGTGTATGAATGATATACATTATCACTTATTTAACTTATCAATATTATATTTTTGAGAATCACTTTTTTTTCACCCTAAAGAATAAATTTCAAAGGAAAAAAAAACTGGCCCTCTGTCATGACTATTTTCTTGTTGTTTTTCTTTATATTTTTATATGGGGTTAGTATGAATTAACCCATGAGGGAAATTGTAGGAGAGAGCAACTCGTCATTTTCTTATTGTTTTTCTTTACATTTTTACACAGGGTTAGTATGAATTAGCCCATGAGGCAAACTATAGGAGAGAGCAACCAGTCTCGTTTTAAACCAAATCTTCCGAGACCCACCAATGTGGATCATATATGCATGTCGGACACCAACTTGAGCCTGTGTATTCTTGGATTTTTCGTGTATATATGTCACTTTTATAGTCCATTCTAGTGTGATGTGAGATGCGATACTTACATGTGAACTCCAACACAAATATATCATATATTAGTATATAATTTCTTATATATTGACTTACTGAGATATACAATTTTATGAATTCATGGTTTTACTCTATCGGTCACATTAATGTGCCAGTGTACTACAATATATTTTCTTTGATATAGGTGTTTTACTCAATGTGAACCTCAATCTAATTGGAATGTACCGACTAGGCAATCGTTGGATTATACTCATGATTAAGAATGATAAATGAGTTGACAAAAGGTTTGTCTAATTGTTTATTTATTTTTGGTAAATTACATATATATACCTCGTTGTTTTAAGTGAAACAAATATGGCCATTGAAATTTAAATTTGACACTTGACTATGTTGATCTTAGTTTCTGTTATCAAATCTTTGAAACCATTAATTTTAAAATTATTAAAATAACCTTTTGATAATTTTAGAATTGCTAAAATTATTTTATGCTATATTATATATGTTCTTGATATTTTTTGACAACAAATGATTTTATTTAACTTGATGGTTAATTTATGCTTGTTTTGAACTTTATACAAATGGATGATAGAAATTATAAATAGAAATGCATATACACCGTGCATTGACTCAAAAATGTATATAGAGTTAGATAAAGTGAAACATGTTTGTTGTGCTAGAAAGAACAAAGAAAATAGAGTGAAAAAAATCAGTTTAACGGTGTTAAAGTTTTGATAAACAAAAAATAAGCATGTGAGAATTAAGTGTTAAAATTCAAACCTTAGGGGGTCATACTTGTAATTAAACCTTTGTATTTTTTTTAAAGTGAAAATAAAAAACGTTTGTTTTTAACTTTTTTTAGTACGTTCTTTGTAATTTTTTTTTTTTGGGTAAAATGTAATTTATTTTTTGAGTTAGTGCATAGAAGTTTTCTTCATATTTTCCCTTAGCCCTATCTAAGCAAACGTCATCCACTCGTCAGATCTCGTAACGTCATCTCCTAAACAATTTTATAGCTATAGACGCGCGCTTGGACACGGACCAATAGTCGCGATTCGCCAAGACCTTAGTGCGGATTCAAATGACGTTGTTGGAACGTGAAAGTTCTCTTGGTCATCGGCGCGTGGGAATTATCTATGATGCGAAAGCCATTTTCTACTGAAATCATATCCTTTGGAAGCTTCATAACTCACGCCTAAATGCTACTAAATCTATGTATCATTTTATGCAAAAAAAAAAAAAAAAAAATCTATGTATCATCGATGTACTCAAGTACTTTATTTTGTACGAATTTTTTCTTTTCTTTTTAATTTTTTGGGACAATAATGATATAAATATACCTTTTTTTTTCTTTTTATCTCAGGAAATTTGATAATTAAAGGTTCCATTATTTTAGTGAATTGCTAAATATCGCTTCTTTTTGTTAGTTATCGTCCATCTTTTGACACTTTTGTCATTTACTTCATTTTCTTTAAATTTTCTAACTTTAAATCATCTAAAACCTTCGAACTAAAACCTCAAATTTTCAAAATCATCTTGAAACAAATTCTGGCGGATTTCGTTCATGACAGAGACAAAGGATTGAATAAATAAATAATTAAATAATCAACACCATCACCACCAAAATCTTCCAATCCAACCTGAAAAATTTAATTACCAAATATTACTTACAAAAAAATATTGATTGGCCGAATAGTAACAATATTGATTGACCATAACTAATAATAATTATCATAAAAAAATCACAATTATTTTTTTTAAAAAAAAAATTGATCTATGCCGTCCTCCAGGGATGACACCTACCGTGATGGACCGTCCTCCGGGGACGGAACCCACCGTGGTGAATAAATAATTTTTTTTAAAAAAAATTGATTTAGGCGCGGTGCCGTCCTCCCGGGACGGCCCACCACGGTGGGTGCTGTCCCCGGAGGACGGCATAGATCAATTTAAAAAAAAATAATTCAAAATTATAATTTTTTATGATAATTATTATTAATTAGGGTCAATATAGGGTTTATGATAATTATTATTAATTAGGGTCAATATAGGGTTTATGATAATTATTATTGGTGATTGGTATAGGTGGCAAAGTATGACCCGACCCAATAAAACCGACTGAAACCGAACTGAATTAAACCCGATTATAACCCGATAATATGAATAAGTACTATAACCCGAAATTGATTTAATCCGAATCGAGATAACCCGAAACCGACAAAATCCGATAAAATTTAATCTGATATCCGACTTAACCCGATTTAAAATGACCCGAACTCCGAAATGACCCGCCTGTGTAAGTGACCCGAATCCGAATTAACCTGAATTGAATTAACCCGAACTCAATTTATGGTTTTATTTTTACCCATGTTATAATATATATAGTTTCTTTGATTTTCAATTTCTAAATTGCAATTATAAAATTTGAAAAAAAAAACAAAAATTACTGTAACATAAAATTTCTTAATGTACTAAATTAATCTTTCAAACTAAATTCAATTTAATGCAATCCAAATCCTCAAAATAACATTGTCTAACATAATTATAATTATTGATTAATATACTGATATGATTTGATAAGAAAGTATTTAATCCATCATCAATTGACTTTATGATGTATTTATACGTATATAAATATAATGTATTTTCTATATTAATATTACTCACATATAATCACATTAGTGACATAAACTAGTTTTAATCATTCATTCTTCCTCCACCGAATTAAACCAATTTTTTAGATATATTATTTTAATTCTATTAGATTTGTTAGCTATATTCTATGCCTATAACCTTTATCTAGTATAAAACTACTATATTATCTAAAGTTATATATATTTTTAATAAGTTATCCAAATTTATAGAATTAGGTAATTTTAGATTTTGTAACTTTTGATGTTTGATATATCCGAATTTACCCGATTCATAATGACCCGGGTTTTGAAATGACCCGATATATATAGTGACCCGAATCCGATTCTATCCAATTTAAAATAACCCGAAACTCGTTAAACCCGATAAGCATAATGACCCGAACCCGATTATATCCGATCTGATAAGACCGGTGATCCATTAAGACCCGGGACTTGTTAACACCTAAACCCGATTAGACTCGACCCGAAACCGACTTAACCAGCAAAATTGCCACCTATAGTGATTGGCTTGAAAATTTGAGATTTTTAGTTTGAAGGTTTTAGAGGAAAATGAAGCAAAGGGCAAAAGTATCAAAAGGGGGCAGTAACTAGCAAAAAGGGAGGCGGTATTTAGCAATCTCCTATTTATAGTCGAGTTGCGTAGTATCTCGAATGGAGTGAAATTTGATCAGTGAGTAATTACGCATCATCTTTATATCCCTACGTCCTCCGTCACTACACATTCATTTAGAAGTCTTAGTTGGTGATTTGAATTATGCAGAATCATTTGAAATAATTTTGTTTAATTGGAAATTTCTGGTTAGTCATAATTTTAATTGGAATTCTTTATTTCCTTTAATTCTATGGACCTTGTGGAAGACTAGGAATGATTTGGTATTTACCGACTGCGAAAGCTATAATTTCGTATGTTGTTAAAGTGGCCAGTGAAGAAGGACAGGTGTTTGTTCCCTCCTTGAGTTCAGGGAGTGCGTCTGGTCAACTTGTGAAATGGAGACGTCCTCTTGAAGGTGTTTTTTTGCTAAATACCGATGGCTCTATACGTCATGATGTTAATCATGCGTTGGTTGGTGGGTTGATTTCGGAATGCAGAAGGTAGGATGGCAGGTTTCATGATCAAAATATTGGAGCAACGAACAATCTTGAAGCGGAGTTATGGGGTATAAGGATTGCTGTTAGAGAAGGAAAGTGGGTATTCGCCTTTGATTGTGGAGCTTGATGCGGCGGTGATGGTTCACTTCCTACACCTTGGTTAGAGATTGTTTGGAATTTATTAAAGGGGACTGGATTGTCGAGATTAGACCTATCTATCATGAAGGCAACTGAGTGGCAGACCGATTAGCGAATATGGCATCATGATGCTCCAAATGGCGTTTCCATTTGTGCTGATCCACCTCAGCAGATTCAATGATTGTTTGGCACGCTGAGACCTTAGTCTCTGCTTTCATTTAGTTTTCTTGTTCTCATGTAGCAAAAAAAAAAAAAAGGAAAAAAGAAGAGAAATAAGTAATAAATAAAAGTATTTTACTACCTAAAACATTTAATATATATATATATATATATATATATATATATATAGACACACATAATTTTTAGCAAATATGATTTATTTTATCTTTAGATATTCTTAGTACTCAATTGATTTCTTTTATCTTTCAACATTTTCATCGTCAACTAAAAGTTTCATCTTAGGAAAAAAAATGTTTCAAATCAATTTGATCTTCTTCTCATTATAACAAAACTTTATTGTAGGAAAAAAAACTTTTATTTTCAATGTATGTTGATTAAAATGGTTGAAATCTTTTTATTGTATTAGATATATGTTACTCCCTCCGTCCAACTATATTGGTCCATTTTTAGATTTTTTTAAATCTCAAAACATCTGTCCAATTTATAGAATCAAGACAAAGTTTGATTACTTTTTACCATTTTATAATAAATGTGAGAATAGAAATGTATGTTAGGTAAAGTTGGAGAGAGTCACCAACGAGTGATTGGTTGAACTGCTAAATAGCTTCTACCCTGGTAACAGTAAGGATGAGAATATAAGTTTGATTTCCCGAAAACGCATTTGTTGGGACTTGGAAGGGCTTTAAGTTAGACAGGTATAGCGAGATAGAAGGAGTAATATATTATAATTTCTTAATTGATCTAAATTTGGTATGCATGGTTTATACAATAGAAAATGAGATCCAAGTTATAAATAAATAAATAATCATAAAAAATTAGCTAAAAATATCTAGGTGGATATCTTAAATAACAAATAAACATGATTATATATATAATTACTACAAGTTATATTAGCTCGCGTTGGCGCTACGGGCGTTCTTTATTTTAGAGTGGTGCTTGATTAACTGATTGAATAAGGATATTAATATAATCAATTATATAAGGGCCAAGAACATTTTTTTGTTCTAGAGTGATGCTTGATTGATTAATTGATTGAATTATATAAGGTTGCAGTAAAAATGCAATTTAAATGGATTAGTTTTAATTATGTCTCTGGCATAAATCTTTGTAAGCTAACTTTTTAGACATGCAAAATTAAGAAGGTCAAGAACATGTTTTTATTTGTAAGTAATAGGAAGTGCAAAGAGGTAATAAAATATGTTGTTAATTGGATAATAATACTCACATTGAACAAAGGGTGGTTTTAATTCAGAATGGGGAAAATATTGAACGGTCCATGTTAAAGAGATGGAGAGTGAGAAGAAAGAGGAAAGAGATATGAAGGTGAAAACAGAGGGGAGTAATGGAAATGTTTGATTTTTGACAAATCTGAAGATTGATCAGCACCGAGGAGTTGAAAGGAAGCAGCAACTGAGTTGGTGAGAGGAAAAAAGAAACAGCGAGAGAAACATTAATTAAAAGTAATTAAGGGTTTAGAAGCAATTAATTAAAAGTCTTAAAAATTAATTAAAAACAATTAAGGAAGAGAAATGTGTAATTACAAAAAAGGGAAGGAGAAAAAAGAATGTGGAAACTCATAGAGAGGGTTTTTAGTCATCCAAAAAGTGAGAAAAGACCAAAAATAGCCAAAAGGTGGTACCACATTAATTCTCAATTTGACTTTTTAGTAATTTCCATGGTAGTTAAAAATAATATATAGTATATAGTATATATATATTAAACCTACTATTAATTTTATAAGCAAAGCTTTCATTGAGTGTCACATGACATTAGGTTTTTTTGACAAGTGTCAATAGTTAATTTTCTAATGTTTTGTTTATTATATTTGTATTCATTTAGTTTGGAAAAATCAAAAGACATTCATCCCCTTTTCCTATATAAAATAAATTAATCAAATAATTATAAATTAATTATAAATTTGTTATGAATATACATTTATATTGTGGATGTCCATGAATCTAAAATTAAAGCACGGATAAGATTAATAACTTGGTTCATTCATAAATATATACATATGTGCTAAGTTCATCCTCTTATATTTATGGTGATGTATCTATGTGTCTATAAATACACCACTTACTTTGTTATGGAATAGGATGACTAAGAACAATTTCTCCCATTTTTCATATTTTCTTCTTCTACATATTCTATTGTCTCTCTATTCTCTTGTCTTTTCCATACTTCAATTTTCTATTCTCTTCGTTTGTTTTGTTATCATTTCACAACAAAATTTCATTTCTTAACTGAAATTTTCTTAAAAGAATTTATAAAATAAAACAGCCGCTCGCGAAGCGCGGCCGGGAAATTCTAGTATATATTATTTAAAGATGTTTAATTGTTTATTATTAGTTTTATAGTTTTGTTTAATTGCAAGGTGCAACTTGTTCCGTAAAGGGGCCAATCGACAATTAAGTCATCATTTCTTTTAGTAATATATATATATGTCCTCCCTTCCCCTCTCCCTTTGATTGTAATAATATTCTCAATATATTACATACCATATATATATATATATAATTATTAATATAATAATTTTTCTTCCTTCCTTTTGGCATTTTGGGGAAAACGGGAAAGGTTTTATTTCGTGTTCAAACTAGACATGATTCCTTATTTGTAGTTGGAGTGGTCATTTGATAAAATTGTTTTTTTTTTTAGAACAAAAAAATTGAAATTAGCTAAAGTGTTTTGTTTTGTACACACACAACATAAACCAACAAGTTAATTTCTTGATTTTTAATTTTATTGTTCATAAAAAAATTCATATTTATTCCACAATCACTTATGTATTATATATTGTAGTACTAGTTAATTATCATAGTCTACAAAAGCCAAGTAAAAACACGTTTATTATGTTATATGCATAATTTAAGAATAGAAAAAAAGAACTCAAAAGGGAAAAGGAGGGAGGAAGCAGGGGTGATAAACGACTGGTTCAATCGGTTTCAGTTTAATTTAATCGATTTTAGTCGGTTTTAAAATGGAAAATTTGAATATCAAGCACCGGTCGTATATATAAGAAACTGAAGCGGTCGGTTTTTGACGATTTCGATCGGTTTAATCGGTTTTGGTGGTTTTTTTAATAATATTAATTATATATATAATAAAAATAATTTATTACACCCTTGCTAATGGTAAATATATTTTATATATATCATAAATAATTAAATATATTATATATTTTTTATATATCATAAATATATTTTATATATAATACCATGATCGGTCGGTTTCGAATTACAAAACCTATACCGAATACCGACCAATTATATATAATCGGTGACAGTTCAAACCGCCAAATCGTCTTACCTCAGTCAATTTTTAACGGTTCGATCGATTCGGGTGGTTTAAACCGCCTACTTCTCACCCATGGGAGGAAGTATTATAGTACCATTTAGGATTAAAAAAAAAGATATTTGGCATAGGGAAGAGAAACAAAAGATCACTTTTATGATATGATGATAACATAAGGGGGACAAATACCAAAGGTTGATCTAAAGGTAAATAGCAATTTAAATTAAAGTTTAAAGATATTATTTTTAACAAAAAAGAGTATATTAAAGTAGTATATTAAACTATCATCACACAATTGATGTAAAAGGAAAAAAAAAAAAACTATC
Source organism: Corchorus capsularis (assembly GCA_001974805.1). Lineage (NCBI taxonomy): Eukaryota > Viridiplantae > Streptophyta > Magnoliopsida > Malvales > Malvaceae > Corchorus > Corchorus capsularis. The sequence goes on along the minus strand of AWWV01012185.1, from coordinate 17,464 downwards.
TCACAACAAAATGATTAGTCGGGATATGTACCAAAAAGAGATGATTAGTGGGGATGGTAATCCGGTGTCTATTCCCGATAAGAATAAAGAGATAATTTCAAATTTGCGCATTTGTTGGAAGAGTTTAACTTGTTACCCCATTGTTAATGGGAATGGTTTGGAATTTGGATTTGTAGTGAAAAATCTTCGGCTTCAAACTTCTACCAACTAGTGACCGAGGATTAAGAGATTTCTATCAACTTTGACAAAGCAAATGATACATGTCTATATACGAAGTAATTTAAAGATGAATGACATCACATTTTAGGTTTTTGTTAATGGTAAATCATACACATAATTTGTATTTAATATTCAAAATTATATCCTAAAAGACACATTTCAACCCTTTATCCTTGCATGTGTAGTGTGCTAAACTGTGTATATTATATAATTTTCCATATATATAAGTAATTATTATGTTATTTTATGAAAATGAGTAATACAAAAGAGGACAAGGAGAAAGCAATGTTTTTGACTAGAATATATAAATACCAAATTAAATTACTTGGAGAAGGTTAATGGAAATTCAGTTGTATTTTTGTATTTATTTCATCTAGAAGGTCCCCTTGCTATTCTTTTTGACAATCAAACCCCCTCTCCTCTCTTCTTCATTTTTTTGTTTGAAGTTATTTCTTATAAAGCTCTTTAATCAAGTATAATCAAAATCTAGTTAGGATAGGTGTAAGGGCCTAAGGCCTAAGGGGGTTAATCAACTAATAATCATATAATCTTTCATAATCTTCCGATCCTATCAAAATCTCCAACTTAAATCACTGCATATTCCCCGAAATTAACATTCCGTTTCCGTACCTTATCATTATAATTATATTCAATAAATAAATTTACCAAAATTTTCATTCCAATTTCCTCTCCCATTTCTCCCTCCTTGACTCTCTGCCTTCTTGTTTTCATCTTCTTTTTTCCCTTCGAACTTTGTTTCCCTTATTATCCCCTTTCTACCTTCTTCCAAAAACCCTTTCTCTCTTTAAAGAAAGATCTTTCTGAAGTTTTTCCTTTTATATGGTTTCTTTCTCAAATAAACCAAAGCTAAACTCCATCGACTTTTCCTTTTATTTTTTCCTTCTCTGATCACTTGGACAAGGAGTTCTTCTGATCATTGAATGAGAAGTTTTTTGTTTGATTAGTGGAAGAGTTGTCCGGTTTAAACCCGACCCAAACCGAAAATGCCCATGGACCGAAATTTACAATCGGAGAGCATTCGATCGCAGACCGTACTATCAATCGAATGCCTGAAAGGGAGTTCAAAAGCCGACGAATGGACCGGAGACATGCTCCAAACCGGGGATATCGTCGAGGAGTTTCGGATTGGATTCGGCTCAAGCTCCGGGTCGGGTCACACCTATATGGCACCATTTAAAGGCGGGAAGAGCGGAGTCCAGAAGATTCTTCACAGCTCGTTTAAGAACAAGGAGACGTCGATTCTCGTCCGAGTCAGGCGAGGCACCGACGAGTTCGCTCAGTTGCAAGCGTGTATCGTGCCTAACGAGTCTGGCGGGAAAAAGAATTATATGCTGAGGTCTATTGCGGACCCGAATTACGCTGTCGGGTTCTCGGATCGGACCGAGTCCGAGTGCTTCGAGTTGCAAGGTGAGTTCCTTTTTCCCCCACCGAGTTGCACTGTCGGATGCAGAAATTCTGTTTCTTATTCAAATTTTTTTTAAAAAAAATCTTTTTTTTTGTCAAGGAAATTCCGAAATTTTGCGTTGACTTTTAGAATTTTCAATTCAATTCCGTCGTTCGTTGGATTTCCTATCTGTTCTGTTCGGTACATTACAATAAATGCTGTCTTCTTCATACACGTGGAATAGTTCTTGTTATTTTCTCTCAAATCTCTGATTTTTCTTTTTTTTTTTTTTTAAATTTCACAGTCGAATGGAATTTTCAGTAGCTAGTTGGGACTTGGGACGTAGTTTCTCTAATTAGTTGGGACAACTTCACCCTTTCTTTAATAATTAACTTTATTAGAATTAAAATTATATTTGGGCCCCGATTATGTTGAAGTTATGAATTTTTAATTTAGCTTTCTAGAAATTAATTTCATAGTATAATTTATTTTCAGTATGGTAATGCATTTTCTAATGTTCAATCCTTTTAACTTCTGTCCCAAGTTAGGTACACTGAATTCTTTTTTATTTTCAAGATTCAACTGAATATAAAAATGGGGAAAAAAAAACTTGTAGGACTATTACAAGAGCTTGATTTTCCCATTATATTTTCCAACTCAAAAGTTTTGTTCCTTAAAAATGCTTTGGTATGGAGGCAGAACTTTCTGAATTGCATTCAAACTATTCCTTGATTACTTTCTTTCCCTTAATCATGAGTCAAAGGGTAAAATGGTCCTCAATGGAGTATTTGGCCAAAGAAAACACCCAAAGTGTAGTTTTTTTTTTTTCTTTTAATCTTGAAGTTGTCATCATAGTTTAAACCTTGATCACGCACCAATGGAGAAAGTTTCCATGGTATGGTTGTGTGTTTATTCTTAAGAATCAAATACTTATAAATAAATCTTTTCTAATTAGTATTAAATGTATGTGAAAGCTGTTAATTGACGAACTGTTTGATGTGGCTTTAATTAAAAAAATAGTGCTACTAATTTTAATGCTCACACGTGATTTGGAAATGGGTTGGTGGAGGAGTCAGTCGAATTAATTCAATAATGCTTTTATAAGGTTATATGATGGGTTGAAATTTGTTGACATAGTATTAATGTAGAAAAGAATAGTCATGATCAATAAAAAGGCCCACTGGCCATGTTCTACTGATGATGAAATGGAGGATTAGCTTTTGTCTTTTGAGGTTTTGATAGTCAACCGAGTTTCTTTATTTGTTGGATGGTGAACTATCATTCTCAAAAATATTTTGTTTTTCTCAACTGCGTGATATGAATGATGTTTTTTTTTTCCTTGGTGTTAATTGACCTGTAATTCTTGCTTTCCTTGATTTACAAACCTTTGTTAGTTCAACAAATTTTCAAAAATGAGCTATCACCTTTCACACCCTTGGTTATAGTAATGGGTGGCTCTAGAGTTCAGACTAGAAAGGGGCACTCAGCTTCAAAATTAGGCTCCTAATCCCAGCCGTGAGCCGGGGAATATGCTGGATTTCTGCTGGCTTGCACTAGGCCATTCAAAAATGGAACTTATCAAAATCGTTTTGGTTTCTTCTTGGGTCAGTTCATATCTTGAAATGCTAGAAAGGCATGAAATGGGAGTAGGACAGCCTGCATTAATGTAATTGTAACCATTTTAGTTGACGTTGTTTGAAAAATGTGATGGATGATGTCCTCAAGCTGAAGACCACTAACCACAAATTGTATTTATTTTCAGGGAACTCTCAAATAGTCTTTTCTCATCTCAAATTGTGCTTTCTCCTGATGCAAGTTGTTATTCATCTTTAGTTAATCCCGCCATGATTGTGATAGTATTTCTATTCTCTCCTTTTAACATTTCATCGTACACACGTTGTATTTAATATTTGCCGCATGCCAAGACCGGGTCTCATGGCTTGTTCTTAACAAGTCAGTCCATACAGAAGACCTAAGATGTTGGTTGTCTTGTATGGCTATTTACATATTCTGCAATTACTGAAGACAGCCTACTCTCTCTCTTCATTAAAGTCTTACTGTTACTTATCTCTATTGGCATTAATGTTCATAAGGTATATGAAATATTATTAATGTAACCTAGCAAGTTTTTCGCCAAAAAAAAAAAATGCAACCTAGCAAGTTTGCTAGCAAGTATGATTTGATAAGTTTTAGCCAAGCATAGACGATCCTGCCCTTGTGCCACTTAAAGGTCACTTACCTAGTTACTAATATGTTAGCTGAATGTATGTATACTTTTCATAGATATTTGAAGAGAATAAATTAAAAAATGAACTATTGGAAATTGGCAAGTTGAATTTTCCTGATTCTTGATTAGAGTCGTAACTCGTATGGTCTGCTAGCTTGCTTGTATCATCTATGAACGGAGAGGCTAGGTGTAGACATGCTCTCATTCTGTTGACAGGAAAATCTGGATTTTCTTCTTCTAGTTAATTTGTTGATTCTCCTTCCAATAGGACCTTATGTCGGATTTGGAGAATTTGTGTAAGGGTACCTGTGCTTTGTTGTTCTGCTTGTTTTCTTGTTCTTGTAGCGGTGATCCTGCTTTCTTGTATAATGAAATTTTGATCTGTCTAAAAAGAAAAGGGAATCTTAATGCTCGTTTCTTTTAACTGCATTTGCTATTGGATTTTCGGTATTCTTTAGTCATTGCATATAGTGATTTTTCAAGTAGAATAAAACAAATGTCGTGCACCAACCTGTATCTTGCTGAGAAGTGAAAGTTTGAATCTTCTTCTCTCTTTCAAATTTCTGATGCAATGTTCTTTAATGAATTTGCAGCTTCAAGGAACTCAAGATTGGTCAATGAGCTATCGAGGACAAGGCTTCAGGATGGATATGTCTCATATCCATGGGAGAGGAGGATGCAGGAGGTTCTATCAGTTCCAAACTCAAGCTCTTTTCTTTCTGTTCTCCTCCTTCCAAAAGTTTCAGATCGAGTGGCCTCTCGATATAATGACGTGGAGGATACTCTTGCTCGAGCAAACGCTTGGCTTAATGCATCTCAGGCCTCGGGGGTCCCCATTGTTTTCATGAACATCCAGACTGAATCATTACTTACTAAGGTACAGTCCGGAGCCTAAAAGCTTAATATACAAGCTGTAGAGTCAATATGTTCATTCTTCAATCTAAGAATTAGGGTGTTGATAATTGACATTTGATCATCTGACTATTGCAACTTATTTTCTTCTTTAATTGGAGTAGATCTCTGGAGAGACAGCCTCGGCTACTGTAAATGCTGGCTCATTATCGGATTTATCGAATTTAGCCAATGCAAGCCTGTATGGTTTTGAGGACTACCATGGGGTTGACATTGGAGTTGTTCGAGCAGTTCGTCTCTGGTATGCTCCACTTGCAGGGGAAATCCCAATTGAGATCAAACTAAAAGAAGATGACACAAAGCTTGGATTCGCCATTAGCCGCACTGAAGAGGTCTACTTTCTTACTAGGGTTTTTCATTCAAAGGGGATTCTAACAAATTACAACCATATATTCGAAAAATTTATCACAGTATTTGCTAATCATTTATTGTTTTTCCACTGCAATAACAGGGATTTATCTATATATCATCCGTGATTGATGGCGATGAAAATGCGCCTTCAACGAGATCAGGACTCGGCGATCTCTACAAAGAAGCAGTAAGTTCATCCAGGCTCCTGGTAGTCTCAAGATTATCAAACCAGAGGGTTCTTCCATGGATGGTATCTTCAACAGGAGCTGTTAGATGCTTTGATACAGTTTCCCTAAGCCAGAAGCTCTCACTACACCGGCATGCCAACGTTCCAATTCTTATGCATGTGTTCTTGTGGGATCAATCATTACTTTCCCGAGGTTTCGGCACTGCTAGGCAACGGGTTGCTTCTCTATCGCCATCGGTGTTACCTTTGCCAGTGCCACCTGAAGTTAGGCTAGCACACCAACCCAATGACAACCAAGTACTGCCTTTGCCACCTGAAGAACTAAATGTCTCAAGTGAGCAGCATGAACGCAGACTACAGCGAGACACTGCTGGGGAAGTCTCCTTTAGATTTCATGATTTTGCACTTCCAAACAACTGGGTTTGATTTTTGTATCTCTTATGATCATTTTCCACTTAATTTTGTATATATTACCGAAATTTTTACAGTAGCCGAGGCCTTTGATCGAAAGCTAGTTAAAATTAGGTAGCTTGATCTTGAAAATCCAGAATAAAGTTATACTAGCTATATTGATAATTTGATAATATAGTTCACACATCATATAGATACACTATGGTTTTTCTGGGGTGTATATTTTCTTTGTGGGAGTGTATATGATACAGAATTTCCTGCATTTAGTGTATTCATTTATTTTTCATTATTTGTGACTTTGTTTTGTGAAAATGTATTGCATATTTCTAAAATACTACCACCTACTATTTCTTTTGATTTTGTTGATGCAAATGGATTAATTAAGGGTATCTTCAGATTTATGGACTCAAGATTAATAATTTTTCTAATACAAAAGTAGTTCGAATTCTAGAGTATCATGAACAATTATTGTCCATGTACAAGCTCAAGCAATTTGATTTATCCAGTGATTTGAATTTTAGTCGATTAATCTAAAAGTACGAATGTTGTTCAACTTTTTAATCTACGATTGTATTCTTATTTTTCAAATATATATTTTAAATGCTATTATTTAAATTTTTATAATTTTACTCAACTAAAATTTCTATTTCTATTTAATTAAATCTAATATCTATATAATTATTGTATTGGTAGTTTAATGTATTACAGTGTGTAACAAGAACTTAATGCCTTTTAAAATATTGCTTATTGAGTGTGAAAGGGCAAGGAGTCATTATGGGAGGGTGCATACTTGGTGCGTGATATCTATGCTCTTATTCACAATTTTATGTCATCTCTTTCGATTTTGTTAAAAGAGAGGCGAATGTATATATGAGCTCAGAACATTGTTAAATCTGAGTGTAGGGTAGGTGATCGTCAAAGGGTGTCGATGGATTATTTATCCTCAAATATTTAAAATCTGACTCCTTCATGAATGAAATTATCGTCCCGTTTGAATTATAAATTTTTTTTTTAAAATAAAAAAAGAGTAACATGCAATTATTTACTTTGATTTATAATTAATTTCAATTATTATTTTAATTTTCAATCATTTAAACACGATTTTTTTAGAACCATTTAATTTAAACACGATGGGTCACGTGCAATGCATGTGGATGAAGACTAGTAAAAAGATAAAAGTATTAAGATTCTTTTTTTTAGTTTAAATGGACTACTTCTTCATTAATCAATGAATTGGATTACAAATATGGGATGGTAAATTATAACCCAACTATACCCTATGGTCACCCACTTTACACTCAAATTTTGCAATATAATTATGAGCTAGTACATTACCTCCCGTTTAACAAAATTAAAAGAGATGATGTCAAATTTTGAAGAGAAGGCTAAAGGATAGTATTCTTAATGTTGCCAAATTTGAATGAACTTGCAGCAGAAAGTTGTGTTTGGAGCACATGAGTTTTGTTAATTAATGTAAAATATATCAAATATTAGGATGAGATCAACTAATTATGAAAGGAAGTGGACATTACTTGCATATGTAAAGTTTAGCCACAATAGGGATGTCTTGACAAGGTCCTCACTTCTCTTTGGCTGCTTTGGTTCAATAGAAACTCTTGTTTGCATGAGGGTGATAGCTTTACTAATAGTTAATTTTTTTGGGGGGGCAAAATACTAATTTTTTTTTTTGAAAGGTGAAAATTTATTAAAAAACAAGAACAGGGGGGACAAAATAATAGTTAACGAGATGGGTAGCCCGCGCTGGCGCGTTGGGCGTCTTTTTATTTTATTTTAATTTTTTTTTGTTTTCCGTGCAATTCATCCTTGAATCAAATATGGTTTTGTTGGTCTTTTCTATATTTAATACATAAATATAGTTTCTTTCTTATCTAGTCTTACTTCATTCGACAATCATGTCCTGTTTTTAGCTCTTGCTCTTTTGGCATTTGAAAATCAGTAAAACAATTAGAATGATGGTTATATAAAAATCTAATGATAAGAATGATGGTTCTTATCAAATATGGTATGGTATGCTACGGCTACCTCTAATGATCTTATGACTCTGAGTATCCAATGAGCTTTTGGATTTTAAGTCTTTGATAGGTTAATTATAAATTTGAATAGTTTTAGCCATCAAATTGTATATGTAATGAAATGATTGTTACTTATTTACTTAATAAAATATCATTCAATTCTTGAATCAAATATGGTTTTGTTGGTCTTTTCTATATGATGGTTATATAAAAGTCCAAAGATAAGAATGCCGGTTCTTATCAAATTGTATATGTAATGGAATGATTGTTAATTATTTACTTAAAATAAAATATCATTCAACACTTAAAATGAATGAAAGTTGAGTAGGAAAAACGATTGTATCATTTTTCCTTTTAATCATCTTTTTTATAATCTTCTTGTCTAATAAAAAAAAATGAGGATGAAGGGGAATAATAGGTATGTAGGCTAATGTCATCAGTAGGCTTGAATATTGAGAAGCATAATTCCCTTTTAATCATTTTTCTTTTCTAATCTTCTTGTGTAATCAAAAAAATGAGGATGAAAGGGAATAATTAGGTATTAATTAGCTATTATTCCCTTTTAATCATATTGAATTTATTCATTATTAATTAACTATTAATTAGCTAATAATTAGATATATATAGTATAATGGATGATTAAGGAGGGGCTTTAAATTAATATGTTAGATGTGAGAAATTACCAAAATGGGGCGATAAGGTGGCACCAGGTTAAAAGTTGAAAGGGCTTGTTAGTAATTTCCGTAGGGGACAAAAATAATATATAGTATATATTGGTGCGGAAAATTGAAACTACGGTGAAGGATTATGAGGGAATGAACAATGTTAATAGTGAGCGTGTGATTGCCAAGCAGGTTTTTCAGGTTTAATATTGAAATTGAATTATGATGCTGCTTACAATTCTCATTCGGATTTGGCTTCTTTTGGCATAATCTTGAGTAATAAGTCAACCTTGGGGAATTAGTAGTGTCGAAGGAGTAGAAAGTGCTTAAGTGTATGGCAATTATCTTTGGCTTGGAGATGGTATGGGAGCAAAGGCCACAATTGCATAGTTGTTAGTCGGATAGCAAGCTGGCAATAGAGGAGATTCGAAAGGGCATAGAGTCATTATGGCTGGGAGCTGTGTTGGTACATGATAAACAACCTACTCTTCCAGGTTAGTAAAAGCAATTATAGTCTTGCACAGCATGTTTGTTAATGTTTTGGATTTTATTGACATGGCCAAGTTTATGTTTGTTAATTGTTTTCTTTTTTTAAACTTAAAATCTAGCTGTTGTTAACCTTTTTACTGCAGTATGTACTTAACTTAGATATAATTCAAGACTTTTTTTTTTTTGAAATAGATATAATTCAAGACTTAAAAAGTTTAGAAATAGAATAAACAAAGTGATCCCAAGGCCAATAACATGAAATTCAAGAGCCCAAATAAGGATTTATTTCCATTTGTTTTAATACAAATTTTCTTTCAACTTCTTAAGTATGCTAAAGTAACTTTGTAAGAAGAAGACAAAAGGTTGACCGCCAAAAGCTCTCATTTTTGCAGGCCAGCCTCCTCTAAAACTTCTCCCATTTTTATCTCAACTCCATAAAAAACCTTCATTCTTCTTTATTTTCTCAAGATACAAAGGAAGGAAAGTAAGGATCATACCATTCATCTTGTCTTCTTTAATTTTAAGTTATGAGTTTTTCATTTTTTTTATTCAATTTGAAAGTTTTATTTACTTTTTTTGATAAATTTTGTAAATTTTAATGTGTATTGAAAGTGAAAGTGACTTATATTACATTTAAATATGTTAAATAGAAAAACTCACATTATAATTTGTTGTATTTTATACAATAATCTGTTTGACATGACAATTGCCACTTGAAAATTGAAATTGTTATGTTCTATAAATTAAATTAATAGGTTAATGATTTTTCCTTCTTTTTCTTTTTTACTACATATATTTATAATGTCAATGATTTGAATTTATGAATTGACATTATATATAGATGTACTAATATGTTCACTAAATTTATGATTTACTAAATACGTCACTTTAATAATTAAACCTACTATTAATTTTATGTACAAGACCCTCATTGAGTGCCACTTGACATTTTGTTTCTTTGACAAGTGTCAATTGTTAATTTTCTAATGTTTTCTTTATTATATTTGTATTCATTTAGCTTGGAAAAATTAAAAGACATTCATCCCCTTTCCTATATAAAATAAATTATCAAATAATTATAAATTAATTATAAATTTATTATGAATATGCATGTATGTTGTGTATGTTCATGAATATAATTAAAGCATGGATAAGATTGATGACTTGGTTCATTTATACACATATACCTATGTGCTAAGTTCATCCCCTTATATTTATGGTGATGTATCTATGTGCCTATAAATAGACCACTTACTTTGTAATGGAATAAGATGAATGAAAACAATTTCTCTCATTCTTCATATATTCTTCTTCTCCATATTTTATTGTCTCTCTATTCTCTTGTCTTTTCCATACTTCAATTTTACTCTATTGCTTTGTTTTGTTATCATTTCACAACAAAATTTCATTTCTTAACTGAATTTTCTTAAAAGAATTTATAAAATAAAACAGCCGCACGTGAAACGCGGCCGGGAAGTTCTAGTTCCTTTTTAATTTTGCATTCATTCAATAATGTGTCTATATGACTTATATCATATCATACATGTGTATTCTTACATGACCCTCCAACTTGTCCCTCCAATTTGTCTCTCCTGAAGTTTCATCAGAAAACATACCATATTTATGGATTTGGCTCCTCTCCAGTCCATAAAAAGGACTGGAGAGGTCAGTCTATGCCCTGATCATGACACGTGTAAATATTTGCATCTGACGGTTAAAATCACTTCGTAAAAAATTATTGTATTGCAGCAGATTTTTCCAAAAGTCTTCTCTAATCCTGCTCTTCTCTTCTCCACCCCCTAAAAGCCATCTCCGTTCCAATCCAGCACCCAAAAATTACAAATGGATCAAAATCCTAAATACTAAATGCTTATTTTGGAAGAAATAGTCGAAGGAAGTCACAACAATTCCAAAAAAAAAAAAGGAAGGAAAAGAGAGCATTAAGAAAATAGAGCTGCATATACACGGAGTCTGGAGCTTTCCGATCAAGGCAGGGATTTCCGGTCATATATCGCTACAATGGATCAAGCCGATTTACAAGCCATTTCATTCAAACTTGGAAAGTACAGCTTCATCGCCTAGTGCTTGGCAAGGCAGAGGCCATCCTCGTTTATAGGCCATGACGCCATGTAAGTCAGGGAAATATAAACAACGGAATAATTCTTGCAAAAGCCTCGGAAAGCCGTAAAAAAACAAATCAATAAACATTGACATTATAAGAAATCGAATTCGAAATCGACTCAATTGCGGATTGAGAAAGATTGCAAGCAGAGGAAGAACAGTTAGAGTTTTTGTGTTTTCAGAAACGTAAGTACAGAAGAATTGGGGAAACTGAAAAATAATCTAGTACACTACAACAATTACGAATAAAAAGGTAGCATCCATTAGATTTTTATTTTTACACGTGTCAACATTTGGACATAGACTGGCCTCTCCAGTCCTTTTTATGGACTGGAGAGGAGCCAAATCCATCATTCCTCATGTATTCCATATTATGTTCCAAACCACATAATAGTTATTTCATTCCATTCCCCATCTATTCCATTCCTAAAGAATTTTTTTTTCCATTCCCCCTCCATTCTATTCCACATACCCTAACGTGCCATTAGTGTGTGTGTATATATCTACACACCAATGGAAACAAAAACAATACCAAAACAAAAAAAGAAAAAGGAAACAAATTAAGCTTAGAGCTGCAAGAAGGAGATGGCTATGGAATTCATAGTTGAAAACATCCATGAAGAAATCATCAAACCTTGTTCACCAACTCCCCTTCACCTCAAAACTCACAAGCTATCATTTCTTGATCAAATCAATCCTAAGGTACACGTACCCTTTCTTTTCTGTTACCCTAATGATCAAAGACCAGATTGCAGATCAAGGTGAAGTAGCAAGAAAAAGATCCCAAAAACTTAAGAAATCATTATCAGAAACGCTGACTCGGTTCTACCCTTTTGCTGGGAGGTTAAGCAGTAGTTCATTATCAATCGATTGCAATGACCAAGGAGTGAAGTACGTGGAAACTCGAGTTAAGTGTCGTTTACAAGACATACAACCTGATGGTGATCAGTCACTCGCGAAACTTATGCCTCCACCAGCAACAACGGGAACGGAATCCCTCGTACGTGTGAAGGTTAACTTTTTTGAGTGTGGAGGCATGGCAATTGGCATAACCATTTCGCACAAGGTTGGAGATGTATCCACCATGAAATTATTCATCAACACCTGGGCTGCCATGACTCAACAAGGATCAATATCCGATGCAGTTCCAGATTTCACAACTATCCCATCATTGTTCCCAACTATGGATTTTCCTGGTAAACCTCCACAGTATCAAGAGGTTGCTTTCAGGAGGTTAGTGTTTGACGCTTCAAAGATTCCAATGCTTAAGGCTCAAGTTGCTAGTAAAGAGGTGGCTCAGCCTAGTCGCGTCGAAGCTGTGGTTGCGCTTCTTTGGAAATGTGCAAGGGCTGCAGCAACAACAAATCGTGGTGGGTTGAAAAAAATTCAGGGTTGCTTCAGATGGTGACTTGAGCAAAAGGATGATCCCTCCCTTGCCTGAACTCTGTGCTGGAAATCTTGTATCTCCCATGGTAGCACAGATCACGACTAGTACTTTAGAAGAAGAAACAGAATTATCGGAATTGCAGAGCCTGGTTAAACAAATAAGGGATGGAATGAGAGATCAATTCAGTGAAAGCTGTATGAGGAAGCTCCAGGGGAGTGATGGATTTTCAGAAATTACTGCGGCGCTCACACGATCAGGAAGCTTGATGAGCCAGGGAGATGATTTTGACATTTATACCTGCACTAGTTGGTGCAAATTCCAGCTATACGAATCGGCTGATTTTGGATGGGGCAAGCCCAAATGGGTGACCTATTTCATCCAATATTATTTGTTAAACCTACCAAATACATTTGTATTGATGGATTCAAGTGATGGTGAGGGAATAGAAGCACGAGTGACCATGGATGAAGATGAAATGCCCTTTTTTGAATGTAACCAAGAGCTGCTTGCATTTGCTTCGGTCAACCCATGTGTCCAACTTTAAATCTCATAATCAACTTTCCCACCTAGTTACCCTAGTTGGTTGGAGTTGGGACTCTCTCAAAGGTCATAATTAATATATGCAAAGTTGTATGCTTGAGTTTGATCAATAAAAGTGAAGAGGTTTCCAGTTTCCAGTTTCTTTCACATTTGTTGATTAATTAAAGAACCAATTAACGTAGTGTAGTTAATTTCCCATCTTCCCTTTCGATCACGTTTTCCCACTTTACCAGATCTGTTCTTGGGATTCATTTTCTCATCTCTGAATTCTGATTCTTTTGAAAACAATATATAGATTCTACTTGACTTTGCAAAACTTGAATTTTTTTGCCCGACAACTTGGGCAGCAAGGATTTTTACAAAGTTTTAGTTCAAGAAGAAGGACCCTTCACGTCAACCACTGTAAGTTTTGTAAGTTTTATGGTGCAATGCCAATTATGTATGTATACAAAGAGTTGGGTTCAAATACCTAGTATAAAATTTTTTTTAGCATACGTATCTTTATTTTAGAATAATTCTTTTTGACCCTCCAATTTGTCCCTCCAATTTGACCCTCCTAATAATTAAGGATTTAAATTAAATCCAGGTGTAGGCCCCAAATAATTAAGGTAAGAAATTAAATTCAGGTTTAACCCCTAGTTATAAATATGGGATTTGGCTCCTCTCCAGTCCATAAAAAGGACTGGAGAGGCCAGTCTATGTCGAAATGTTGACACGTGTAAAAATAAAAATCTAATGGATGCTACCTTTTTATTCGTAATTGTTGTAGTGTACTAGATTATTTTTCAGTTTCCCCAATTCTTCTGTACTTGCGTTTCTGAAAACACAAAAACTCTAACTGTTCTTCCTCTGCTTGCAATCTTTCTCAATCCGCAATTGAGTCGATTTCGAATTCGATTTCTTATAATGTCAATGTTTATTGATTTGTTTTTTTACGGCTTTCCGAGGCTTTTGCGAGAATTATTCCGTTGTTTATATTTCCCTGACTTACATGGCGTCATGGCCTATAAATGAGGATGGCCTCTGCCTTGCCAAGCACTAGGCGATGAAGCTGTACTTTCCAAGTTTGAATGAAATGGCTTGTAAATCGGCTTGATCCATTGTAGCGATATATGACCGGAAATCCCTGCCTTGATCGGAAAGCTCCAGACTCCGTGTATATGCAGCTCTATTTTCTTAATGCTCTCTTTTCCTTCCTTTTTTTTTTTTGAATTGTTGTGACTTCCTTCGACTATTTCTTCCAAAATAAGCATTTAGTATTTAGGATTTTGATCCATTTGTAATTTTTGGGTGCTGGATTGGAACGGAGATGGCTTTTAGGGGGTGGAGAAGAGAAGAGCAGGATTAGAGAAGACTTTTGGAAAAATCTGCTGCAATACAATAATTTTTTACGAAGTGATTTTAACCGTCAGATGCAAATATTTACACGTGTCATGATTAGGGCATAGACTGGCCTCTCCAGTCCTTTTTATGGACTGGAAAGGAGCCAAATCCGAGGAATGATGGAATGAGTGTGAAACTATTATTAAATTCTAAATATGTCTAATTATTTCACAATTTTTTCATTTGATAATGTTTTTTTTAATTTCATAATAATGTTAAACATAATTATAATGCATTATTCCATAATTAATGCATAGTTATTAATTAATTCAAATATTACCAATAAATTATGGTAATAATTTGAATTAATTATTATGCCTAATTACTACGGTACATATTTGATATTTTTCATAATGTTTTTTTCCTAAAAACTCCATAATGTTAATTGAAATATTGAATACATAATTAGAATGCATTAATTTGTTTATCATTTCTAAAAAATGTTAATCATTATTTCTTTTCTTTTCTTTTTTTTTTTAGGCATCAGTTTATCATTATTTCTTAATGCAATATAATTAAATTCTTAATTATTCTATTTATATTTATCATAATTTCTTTTCTTCTCTAAAAATTTACCTTTATTTTGTGCAAAAATTAAAAATAATTTCTAATTGGATGCTAGTTGTTGGATTAAGCCATGTTTGAGTTACAAGAAAATGTTCAAATAAAAGATATTCATCAGCAAATAAGGCAAATGCAAAAACATGAACAGAACAGATTTGGTTTTTCAAGAAATTAAACTTTATTTTAAACAAAAAAAATCAATACATACACATCTTTGCTTCACCATGGTTGATGAACAAGATCATTAAACCCAAAGATCCAACATTTTGTGTAAATATGTTTGGCTTCACCCTTATACAATCTGAGCAAATCAACAAAGTGCTTGAACTTGCTACCCAAAAACTCAATGGAAATGCAAAACCCAAGAAAATTTAAAACGGAAAAACCCAACAAAATTTGCTGGAAATGCAAAACCCAAAACCAGCTTGTCACCACCACCATAAATCACCGAAAATATTCATTTACACACATTTTTAACCCCACAAATGTTAGATAATAGATAGAAAGAGGAAGAGAGTTTGGCTGCTAAGTTGAAGAAAGAGAAAGTGATGAGAAGAAAAAAGGTTAAAGTACAGAATTGGTCCCTCAAGTGGTGCGATTATAGCAAATTGGTCCCCCAAGTGAGGATATAGGTAATTTAGTCCCTCAAGTCGAGTTAACCGAGCAATCAAGTAATTTTCGTTAGTTTCCGTCCAATGTGCCGTTAAACGTCCGACGTGGCAGTGACGCCGTCAACTATGCTGACATGTCAACTGCCACATCATATTTTTTGATTAAAAAATATTTTAAAAAAAAATTTAAAAAGAGTCAGGGGCCAATTGCTCAATGAACTCCACTTTAGAGACTCAATTGCTCACTAAGTTCATTTCAGGGACCCATTTGCATATTTGCCCCTAATTTTTGGTTTTTTTGAATAAAAAAATCATTTTTCTTCTTTTTTTTTCTGTTTTCTTAAATAATTTTCTTCTTTTCCAAAACTTGTGGTGAATATGATTAATATTTTAAATAGGAACAACAATAGATTTATAAATGATGTAATTGGCAATATTTAGTATATATTGATCATTTATATCAAGTTTCTCTTCCCTGACTGTTTCTTGCTTTAATCAGTCAATTTCATATTGTTGTACTTAATAATAATTAATTTATAAAACAACTACAATTTAAAAAAATACTCACAACCTAAGATATAATTTTAAGGAGAAAAGATGCGACTTTTAAAGAAATTCTGCTTCCTACCATAAACAAAAGGATAGTAATTATCAAAGTTATAAAATCTTTTTGTAATTTAACAGATGAAAAAATAATTTGATTTGTTTGATTTATTATATATATTTTTTTTAAAGTTTAAACGGGTTACTTTTTCATTAATTAAGGAGTTGAATTACAAATATTAGAGGGTAAATAACCCAACCACACCCTTTGGTCACCCAATATATACTAAGATTTGACAATATTATGCGCTAAAATATTTGTCATCTTTTTAACAAAATTAAAAGAAATAGTATCAAAATTTTAAAAAAAAAATCATTTTCTTCTTTAAAAAAGAAAAAATGGTTTTTTTTTGAAAAAACAGAAAAATTGAATTTTTTTATATAAAAAAACAAAAAAAATTAGGGGCAAATGTGCAAATTGGTCCCTGAAGTGAACTTAGTGAGCAATTGAGTCCCTGAAGTTGAGTTAATTGAGCAATTAGGTCCCTCTCCCAATTAATATCCTTCATTTCTTCACCCACTATTGCATTGGGATCAGTAGGAGGGGGTACCTTGATGTCCTTTACCCTTTTGCGGTGCCAGTCTGGGCATTTGGGTGTAACTCCCGTAGATCTTCCGAATTTCCCGACGAAGACCATCTGGTGTAAAGTCTCCCGGAGCTCTTGCGCCCTCTGCTTTGAATAATCCTTCCCATACTCTATATCAACACTGTTCAAACCATGAGTGGCTGGAATAAATTGTTCACCTCCAAATTGTCTTCTGACCATTATAGGAGAGTAGCTCGTTACGCCTTTTTTAAAAAAATTTAATAAAAAAATATGACGTGGCAGATGACACGTCAGCATATTTGACGCCGTCACTGCCACGTCGAACGTTTAACGGCACATTTAACAGCAACTAACGAAAATTACTTGATTGCTCGGTTAACTCGACTTGAGGAACTAAATTACATATTTCTTCACTTAGGGACCAATTTGCTATAGTTGCACCACTTGAGAGACCAATTCTTACTTTAACCGAAGAAAAAAATGGAGATTGTGAACAGATTTTCTTATTTTACATGCAAGTCATAAATCCAATTCAATGAGGATATTTTTGTCCAAAATGCTCCATTTTTATTCCCTGAGGCGCGGAATATGTAAAGATAGAGGGCGAGGTGGTATTAGTTTTTCCGGGTTGATAGGGAATAGCCGAATAGGAGTGCCAAGGGAAAAAGTATTCCCTCCGTTTTTTTCAACCAAACGAAGGCACTCCCCACCTTCCAAGAAAAAAGATTCTATTCCCCATCTCTAATCCTTATACCAAACGTGCCATAACACCGGCTACTTATAAAATAAAGAACAAGGTTAGGTGTATTAT
>AWWV01012183.1:0-16530 GCA_001974805.1 Corchorus capsularis | reverse complement strand
AAATAGAACAAATCCTAGCCCAAAAAATTCACCAAGACAGATCCAATAAAAGGAAGAAACAAGGAACACATCCGTGAAAACAAGTAATCTAGCTCTGATACCAATGTTAGACATGAATAAATAAAATACGCAGCGGACTTACAAAGATAATTGCGTGGCTTCAACGATCCTCTGCTTGTTTTACGAACGGAGCTTCCTTGTCTTTCTTGGTCCGTCAACAGAAAGCAACTAGTGTCTTCTCAAAATTCCACACTCTAAATCCTAGGAGCACTGGTGGATCTCCCGTATAAAGTAACTCTCTGATGAATATTTTTCTAAGGAAAAAGAAGCGTTGCTTTTTCTCCAAATAGTTCTTCTTATATAGAATTATTAGATGAAGTCACTTAAACTTATGATGGAAGTTAAACTCCTAATTAAACTAATTAACAAATATATAAGATAAATAGGAGTATTATTTAATTATATCTTATTAACAAATAATAAGATGTTTTCTTATTTAAATGACGGATAAAAATTAACAGTTTCAGTGTACTTTGATAATATAATAAGCTCTCACTTTTGATTTAATTGAATATTTGTCATCTCTTATTATTTTAAAGTATTTAAACATTTATTTTGTTCACACGAGTCCTGCAATTGATTGAATATATTTTTCACCTCTTATTATATTCAAAGATTTTAGAAAAGATAACTTAATTTGCACGCATTGTGCCACGCACAACGCGCGTGAAGGTAAAAACTAGTACTATATAAAATCACGAACTCAAAAATCTTAATTGGGAAATTTCTAAAATACCCTTAGTATTATAATATAATAATTTGTAGTGAGTATTTTTTTAGTCATTAAACTTTTTTTTAATTATGGAAAAATATTATAAATCTATTATAATTGTAATAAATTCGGTAAATACCCATAATTATTTAAAGTATTTTTTTTAATATTGTTATTTTTTTCATTGAGGGTAGAGAAACGTCCTTTTTAGTTTTTATTATCATTCAAAACATAGGTATATTATGATTTGATGATATATTATATATGGAATGGAATGCCCCTTCACATAAGTCCGACTACTCTTTGCCCTTTGCCCTTTGCCCTTTGGAGCTTAGCTCAAATCAGTCAAATTTGTTGAGGATTTACATGTGAGGAAACATCTCACATCATAAAAGAATGAGTTGTTTGAGTGGCATTTATACATGAAGGACTCAAGAAACCATTAATCTAGGTTTTTGGGTTCGGATTGGTGTCCGACATGTATACGGGTTACTCGATGGGCCTTGCTGAAGCAGACAGGACCCGGTTCCTCTCCCAACAAAATTCAGGCCATGATACCAATTAACAGCTGATTTCCAGGCCATTTCATTTGACAAGGGATATGACTAGAAACAGTCTGATAAAAATACAAAAGAAGATGTTAATATGACTAGCATTTCATTTGACAAGGGATATGACTAGAAGCAATCTGATAAAAATACAAAAGAAGATTTTAATATGACTAGAAGCAGTCTGATAAAAATACAAAAGAAGATATTAATATTGTGTTATATATTTAAACTAAGTACTTTGTCTTTATTACTTAGGAATGATTTCCCCTCACCATAATTTTATTTTTTAGCATAAGTATATACTAAAAAAAACTATTTACTAATTAATGATAATCTAAAATGAAAGTTCGATTAAAGAAATCTAAAATAGAAATTAAAGGACAAATCTTCAATTAAACTGTCAGAAACACAATAGTGTTTCAATTAATCTGTTGGAAACAAATTAGTGTTGAAAGTTCTACAATCTAAAGTTTCTTCTAAAACTTTTTATATACTATATACATGTACATACCATATCTATCTAATTAGCATACAAGCCACCATCCAAATCTTCAAAAATCTCAAAGCGACAAGAAAAAGGGAAATGGTAATTATTGCTAGCTATCATAAAAGACAATATCAATCATCAATATATATGTATGTAATTAATTGTAAATAAACTTCTACAAAAGGGACATTTTCCCCTCTGAATTTTTATTTTGGAACTTTCAGTCTTTAATTAATCTATCAAAATCGGGACAATTTCCCCCTTGAATTTTTAATTTGAAACTTTCACCCCTAAACTATCAAAATGGGGATAATTTCTCCCCAAGAAATTTTGGCACGTCATGCCACATTAAAAATTTTTGGGGGCATCACTGGTTGTTGACAACTGGGGGGGAAATTGTCCCGATTTTGAAGGTTTAGGGGTGAAATTTCCAAATTAAAAGTTTAAGTGGGAAAATGCACATATTGTGAAACTTTAGGAGGGAAAATGGTCATTAAGCCAATTACAATATCTTGAATTTGTTGGAACGTGTTTGTTTTTTGTAATTAATTGTAAACTCTTACAAAAGACACATTTTTCCCCCTGAATTTTTATTTTGGAACTTTTAGTCCTTAAACTATCAAAATTGGGATAATTTTTCCCTTGAACTTCTAATTTGAAACTTTCACCCCCTAAACTATCAAAATTCGGACAATTTCTCTCCAAGAAATGCTGACATGGCATTATGATGCGTCATGCCATGTCAACAATTTCTGGGGCACATCAACCATTCTTGACAACTAGGGAGAAATTGTCCTAATTTTGAAAATTTTAGGGGAAAATTTTCTGTATAACATTTTAAGTAATTGATATTATAAGTTTGATTATATCTAGTATTCATAATATGGTTATAGAAATCATTGAAAAGAAATGGTAATTGAAATATATCTTTTTTAAATTACATAGAAAACCTTTTTCCGTAATTGGTATCATAAATTTGCTAACATCTATTGTTGTTGATTAAATGGTTACCTAAATTATTTATAAAAAATGGTTGCTAATTTTTCTCAAGAAATATATAGTTTTATGATATTCTTCATAGCTTTTTCAGTACCAAATATTGCAAATTTCCTAACTTTCATTATTGATTCAATGGTAAAAAAAAATAATTTATAATGATAGGTTACTGAATTTGTTGGTATAATTTTCAATAACTTATATATATATATATATTTGTTTGTTTAACTTGGTATTGTATATATATTTGATATAATCTGAATTATTCATGAAATAGTTATCAATATTAATTATAAGGAATGATTTCTGAATTTGTTAGTACACACATAGTATTTTTTAGGGAAAATTTCAAATAAGGGCGGTCTATTGAGAATTATTATCTTCAAGTACCATGATAAATTATATTTATTAGAAAGGAAATACAATTTTTAGAAATTATTAAAAAGGATATTGAGATGTCAAATTTACCCTCGCTTTAAGGTTCAATTTTCAACTTCCACCAAATTAATCATATTTTTCTCTTCTTGAATTTAAATCCAATGCGAAAGAAAAAAAAAGCTATGATTCTAGCTTTTAAATAATGTTAGCACATAGCCAGATCCAACAATAAAATGTTGTTAAGAGGAATAAAGATGAGCTTAACGAAAAACCTACAGATCCCATGACCACAGTCCACAAATCCAATAGCCGTGCACCTTTTTCTTTCCCTTTTTTTTCCTGGTTTTGCTTCACTCATCAAATGAGATTTCTTCTTTTTTTCAATGAATAAAAAATCGTGCCGGGAGGCATACCGGACAGGGATCCGGTATGCGGTTCAACCGATTGAACCGGTTTTGTACCGGTTGTTGAAACAATTTTTTAAAAAAATATGTTTTGGTATAAAATAAATATAATTTATGATAAAATAATCATTAAATAATACTTTGTTGTAGTGGTTAAGTCTTTTTGACTTCATTCAAAGTATGTTGGGTTCAATTCTTACTATTTACAAATTTTTCAAATTTTTTTAAAATGTACTAAAAATTTGACTATGTATAAAACCGATCAAACCAGTTATAAAACCGTCAAATCGGCCGGTTGAACCGCGATGGAACCGGGTCAACGCCGGTACATTGACTGGACGGTTTTATACATGTACCATTACCGGATTGACCACCGATTCAACCGACCGGTACGGTACGCTTTTTTATTCCTTGCTTTTTTTCCCCCTGGTTTTTGCTTTACTCATCGAATTGGAGATTTTTTTCTGGTTTTTGCGTTACTCATGGAAGGAGATTTTCATACCGGAGGAGCTAAACTTGATTAGCGTTTTCACCAAAAAAAAAAGCTTTGATTAGCGTAATTAAGGGACTATTATTAGGTTTTACCCTTTGTTTATAACAGGTTCAAAAAAGTAAATACAATTTCCTCTTTATTAATTTTATAAGTATGCATTTACCAACTAGTAATTTATCAAGTAATCAATATTTCTAATAGACCACCCTTTTTTCAAATTTTCCCTATTTTTTATAACCATTATTGATGAAAGGCTTAATGTCCAAATTCCCCTTTGAACTTGCACAAAAAAGAGATTTATAAACTTTTTTTCTAACCTTACAAAAAAGGACATATGCCACCCTACCATCAACAAAATCATTATCTAATGATTACTACAACAACTTACAATGAAAGACTATTGGATTTTTTGGTGCACATATAACATTTAATGTTTAAAAAAATTAATTATAATGAAAGGTTAATAAATTTGTTGATGAAGATTAATAGTTAAAATTGATTATAAAGGTTACTTAATTACCTACAAATCCTTTTTTTGCTATAAACAATCACTTATAAGTTCTAATTTAAAACTTTTTAAAATAAACTAACAAATAAATTAGGTATCAACTTTATTTATTTTAATGCCTAACAAAAAAATTAGTAATATACAACTTAATTATAATTAATTTCAACCAAAATTTTGAATATATGTGTAAAACATATTAAAAACTAAGAGAATGTTCAAAGTGATAAGAGACCATTTCTTTTTAAATAAACGGTTCCTCTTTAGCAGTCAATTAATAAGGAATTCAGGACTTATTAACCATTGCCGCAACCTTAAGTGAATCGGTTATTGAGGCTCTGCAAGACATTTTTGCCCTTTATTTTACAAGTCAATATATATCTCACCTCTTAATACATAAGCTCTTATATATAATCTATTTAGGAAAGAAAAGAATCATGATTGGGAAAGCAAAGAAGCATGTAATTCTATGTGTTAAGTTGTAACAATTTGTCAAAAATTACATATACACCTTTAAAAAATTATCACTTTAATATTAAAAAGTAAAAATATATACATATCTCTGCTCATAAAAATATATTAAATATTAAATTAAATGATGCCCAAATCCATGAATCTTTTTATGCCGCCCTAAATGTACAATCTACAATTTACACAAATTCTAGACCACAAGTCACGATATGAACGCATTGATACTTATTACTTGCTGTTAAGTTAATTGAATAATTAATCGATTAATTTTTTATAATATTTTTTATTAATTTTATTTCTATTTCAGCTTAATAGACAAAATGATCCTCGAAATATCACCAAAGGAACAAAATGACCCTTGAACTTCGATATGGGACAATTAAGTCCTCAAAATTATCAATTTTGGGACAATTTAGCCTCTCATTAAATGGACTTTGGTCACATGAAATAAAAGAAGTAAATGATTCCAAATTGATAGATAAAATAGCCCTCGAATTTTGACATAGAAGGACAAAATAACCCTCAAACTTTAACAAATTAAATAGGACAAAATGTTCTCTGAAGGGACTAAATTGTTCCAAAATTGAGAGGGGATGTTCTACTAATGAATGTTTAAAGTTTGCTTTTCTTTATAACTATGTATATGTATTAGAGAATCAAACTTTTATTAAAATCTATAGAGCATTCGAGTATCCTATGACCAATTTTAATGTAAGTCTATACCTTGCATTACAACAAACAAAGCAAACGCAGTTAGCATTCCTTATATTGACTTATATATTAATAATAGTAATAATATTTAAAAATTTAAATAAAATTAGTCTTTAAAAAAACCATATGAATTAATACATTCGTATGTAACTTAAAACTAATTTTAATTAAATTTTCAAATTCACGTGTGAAACACGTGACAAAATACTAGTATATCAAAATGGATGTACTTGGAGATATTTGGAAGTAATTTAACATTCTCCCTGCCTAAATTAATTCTCCCTACCTAAATTATGTAAAATTAATTTATTAAGTTTAGATATATTATCATCATTGTAAACGTTAGACTTAGTTGGTTTAAGAGGGAGCGGGTGACTTAGAGCATATGGCGTCGATGACGCCCACCAAGAGACCCCTTTTTTGAATGCCCAAAAAGAAAAAAAAGTTAGACTTAGTTTTCAAGGGTCATGGAACAATCCTTTAATAGACACTTGAAATTTAATCCTTTAATTTATTTTCCCCCAAAATTTAGCACAAATTTTACATTACTTTTTTTTTTTTGCTACTCATGAACATGATATTGAAATAGACTACACAATAGGAGGTAGCCCTCTCCTTTCCCATAATCCCACCCCGCTTATATTACGTTTAACTCAAGTATCACTAACTAACTATATCTAGTGAGATTTTCTGGATAAGTTCCAAGATTATGAGTTATGACATTATTAAATAAGGATTTTAGTAATTGTAAAAGAAAAAAAAAATTGAGTAACCAAAAGTTTAATAGTCAGGACCATATAAGTCAGCGTTTGTAATGGTCCACTTAATAAATTTCTCTCCAATTAATAGGTTTGAATTGAGATTGTCCTAAAGACCAAAAAAGAAAATTTGAGATCGTCCTAATCCAGTCAATTATTGTAGTGGACAAGCCAGGAATTTGTTAAATCACACTTGACTTGGATTCACGTAAGCAGATTGGAACGAACTCTTGATTCTTTAATTGGAGTAGGAAAATTTCAAGACTCGTGAAGATGCCATGATCATTTTTTCAGTTTCTTAGCTAATTGTGATTAATATTAATTTTCTTCCATTTTCTGACTTTGACATGTCTTTCTCAGCAAACCAAACAATCCTTTATCTTGACCTTACCCAGTTACCCTAATGAGTCCCAACAAAAGAATTGCAAGTTAAATTCATTTGACAGTAAAACCTTCAAGTTACAGTTGTTGTCTTCAAATCAAAGCATTGAATATGAAGTCATAAAGGCACATGAATGTTAAGTGGAGTGGCACTGCAATGCCTTTGATTTCAAGGTGGATATTGGATGTATACCTTTGATTTCAAGATCTTGTTGACTAAAGTTACATGATTGCTGCAAGGCATTTTTTTTTTCATTTTTGATGAGCATGGTTCCAAACTTCTAATAAGAAAAAGTAGAAAAAGTTACCAACAACAAGTGGTTGGTTCAAGTGGTTTGACACGTTTGTTCCCTCACTACAAGAAAAAGACAGGCTTGTAACGAGCTGTTTTCATTCCTAAAGTCCTTCCAAACTCAATCAGGAATGGGTTTAGGAACAAAAATCCTAGTAGTTCCTATATGGCTCGTTCCAGATGAAATAGGAACGAAAAAATGTTTCTCGTTCCTGAAGTCAGGAACGGGTTGCTTCTCGCTTCAAAAGTCGCTCCTAAAGGCAGCAACGACTTTATTTCAGGAATGATGTTTGGAATAATTACTTATCATTGCTAACCCATTCCTATACTTTGGAATGACTTTTGGAACACCTATAAATGACAACAAAAATTTATTATTGTTCCTAAGATGTCATTCCAAATGCCATTCTAAAATTTAGGAATGATTGTTTCTAGGAACAAGTTTTGAGGATTATATCATTCAGGAAAAAAACAATTGAAATAAAACTAGAAATTATATTAATAATAATACTAAATTAAAATTCAAGGTTTGTAAATTAAAATTTACAATACTTCAAGGTTTGTAAATTTAAATTTACAATATGTCAAAATATTGTCAAGGATAAGGAATTAGATCAGTTTCCTTTCCTCAAAAATAAAGGAATAATTAGAGTTTCCTCGAAAAGATTAGAGTTTAATTACAATATATATCTACTAAACTAAATATCTACTGTTCACCTTCATTCTCTGCCTCATCTTCATGTGTCTCCTCAGCAGGGTCTTGGTTTTGGTTAGTCTCACTGGGCTGAGATGCAGTCTGCGGAAAGGTAGCCAATTAGAGATTGATGTTTCTTTGAGCAAGTGCAGTGCTCAATTGTTGTAGAAACAACTCATGTTGTTGGGTGAGCTGCTTGATTGCATCATGTAGCTGCTGATTTTGTTGTACCAAAGCTGCAGTAGGGTCAACAACTCCACAACGCTTAGCACGAACAAGATTACCCATGCCTAATTGATGCCCTTTCGACCCTCCAGCAAACTGAGCAAATAAGGCATTCTTATCAATAGCAGCTAGAGCCGTCGGATCATCACCAGCTTGGCGCTCTGTAGCACGTAAAGCAGCATAGAAATTCTCCTGTAAAGGAACACCATCAATTTATAAAGGAAAAACAACACCAAATACAAGAATTGTAGCCAAAAAAAGGACATCAGCAAGCAAAGAAACAAAATATTGACTATAATAGCTGCTGCGCAACCAAGTCAGAAAAGAAAGAATAATAGAAAACAAAGGAAAAATAGCAGCAAATACAACAATTCTGGCAAAAAATAAACATATCAGCAAACAAAGCAACAGAATAACCACAATAATACCTGGTGCACATATAAGTCAGAAAGGAAAGAAATATTACGATCCCAAACTCATAATAACATATCTAATAACAATAACCAAGCAAAACAACCACTATAACAGCTGCAGCATAGCCAATTCAAAAAGGAAGGAAACAAAGCAAACCAAAATCAGTAACAGGTTCTTTTAACAAGAACAATGATCACATAGAAGAGATTAACAAACAACTTATACTAAATAATAGCAACTCTCCAACCAATATATATGTTCTATGCTAATTTCAGAAAACAAAATAAAAAAACTTTAAAGTAACAACAAAGCAACAACAATCAGGTGGCCACATTAGCTGCAAATCAAACCAATTGAACCCTCAAATGAAAATTGACTTACAGCAATAATACGAGCTCGACCCTCTGGGAATGTCTTATTTTTTAAGCCATGTGTCCGTCCAAACAACTCGTGATCGAAGGGCTCTCTACCCATATCCGCAGTCTTGAAACCATACAATGATAAGTCTTATTAGAAAATGAATAACTTGAAAAAATTCTGAAATATTAAATAATCTAAATATTATCTTTTCTTACCATTCTCTTTCGATGAGTTCTGGTGTCAACAGTGCCACCACGATAGGAGGCAGAGCCATTCTCAGAAGCTCTGTTCTTCTTATTCCTTTCACTTTTTTTTGAAACTCTCTAGAGCGCCAATAAGCCCTTAAAACATCCCAGCAACCTCTGGGACCCATCTTAATGGTGGAATTTCTGGTACTTGCCTAGCTAGAGTGAAGGCTTTCCGAATGTGCTTACCAATGCGCTTCCCGAACTCCTTCCTAACATCCTTTTGTCTCTCTATAGGGAAGGTGTAAAAGACCTACGAGAATAAAACAAAGTTATATTACAAGTGTGTACTTAATGAAATGCAAAACATTGAAGAAGTGAAGTTAAAGCTTTTTACCCTAAAAGCCTCGAACATCTCATTCTGCACCCACTCAGGAACCATGGTCCAACAAGGCCATGGACCGTTCCAATGATGAGAAACAAAGTTTGGATGGGCCGAATCATATACCATCCGTTGATCCCACCTCATATGCTCATAATTACCCCAATGGGCCATCTGCTCCGACAATGGCTCAACTTCAGCTTGCTCAACCAATCCTGGTCGTTCATGAAGTTGCCATGCCCCTTCACCATGAGCCGTCCAATTCCAATATTTCGGTTGGAACCCTTTATGAAATAAATGATTCATGACTTCATTTGCATCGAGGAATACTCTATTTTCACATTTAACACATGGACAACGTATCTTATCCCCACTCATATAATGAAATTGACTTTTAGCAAATCTAATCAATAAACTCTTGCTTGATGCCTCTACGCCCGGGGTGATTCCGATCATACATCCATCTCCTATTTTCCATTATAACTGCAACAAACAATATATAGATTCATTACAACATTGCTTATTATTGTTTGACTTACGTTATAAGATCTTATTAAACAAAATAGAAATCTTTGTGCAAAAAAAAAAAAAACTAAATAGAAATCTAAACATATATTTTTTTGCAATTAGATCCCTAAACTTTAGAATTTTTCAAATCTATCCCCCTTATTTATAGATGTATGCATTCACATCCCTCATTCATATATTAACACAAAATCAATTTTCACATGGCAATACAAACTCATATCAAGCAACAAACACCAATCTACATTCTATAAGATATTATAATTTTTTTCAATTAGGTCCCTAAACTTATCATTTTTTCAATTCTATCCCCCTAATTTATAGATCTATGCATTCACATCCCTCATTCATATATTCAACACAAAATCAATTTTAACATGGCAATACAAACTCACATCAAGCAACAAACACCAATCTACGTTCTATAAGACATTACCCATCAACTATTTCACCCAAACATTACTTTAAATAGTCAAAAATTATACACATAAACTAAAACGATGAGAACCATTAAAACTTACCATATAAATTGCTCCAAAATGAAAATGTGGCATGAAGTCAACAAGATCTAATGGTTCCTTTGGCTAAATACCATAACAAAACCAAGAAAAAGTATGAAGAAAGTTAATATTTTGGGAGAAAATAAGCTCCCATTTTGTGCATGTAGCTGCTGCAAATGAGCTACTGTACAATTTAAAGCATTCGTTTTGGCTGGAAAACATTTTTTTTTGTTCAGGATCGACTTCAGGAACAACGTCAGGAACGACGTCAAAAACAACATTAGGAACGAGGTCAGGAATGACTTGAGGAACGGGAATATCTTTTGTTCCAAATTAGGAATGAGATTTGGAACAACATTTGAGTATTCAAATAATTCGAAAAATAGGATCGAAGTTAGGAACGAGATTTTTCATTCCTGATATTTGGAACGCCCTCTAGAATAACTTTGGTTTTTTTTAGGGTTTCTCGTTCCTGACCTCATTCCTAATTTGGAATGAAAAATTTTCATTCCTAATTTCTTGTTACAAGCCTGTCAATTTCTAGTAGTGCCTTAAGCAAGGTCTCGGATTCGAGTCTTGTGAATGGAGAAAACTATTGTTGGGAGAATTTTACCCCAATAGTGGACCAACCCGGCTCGAACAAGATTAACATGTAAATGTAAAAAAAAAAAAAAATGTTGTAGTTGAAAGGGATGATTGATGCACGTGTCAACTAACACGTGTGCTGATCAAATTATTTTTTGAGAAAATATAGCAGTAATAATTTGTTTTCTTTCTTAAATTCATTCCTTTTTCCTTGATTAGTACTTTTTGTACCGTGAAATAAAAAGAGTAATCTATGGACTATAAAGCAAAAACTTAGGGATGTAGGAGGTAATATGGTACTCGGTACTATCTGATCCGATTAAATAGGGTTAGAATATTGTATAATTGGGTTAGGTAGGGTACGAGTAGTAGTTTTAGTATCCGTGACGGATTCGGGTAGGGTTTGGGCAGTGATCTTAGAATAGCCATGCTCGAACCCGGTTAGGACTGCAAACGAGCCGAGCTCGAATGAACTTGAACACGAACTCAATTTTGTTCGTGAACATAATTTGCTTGTTCTAGTCTGGCTCATTTATAAAATGCAATGTTCATGTTCGTTTATCGGCTCGGTTAAATGATCTTGTTCATGAACAATAAACAAACAGATTCATGAACACTAATTGAACATGTTCACGAACATATATGAATTTTTCAATAAAAGAAAAGTTGTTTATGAACGAGTTAGGTAAACAATAACAAGGCATAACTAAACAAACAAACAAATAAATGGTTTTAAATGGATATAATAATATATTTTTTTAATCTTAACGAGCTATAAACGAGTATTTAAATGAACAATAAACGAGCTAATAAATGAACATTTATCGAACATGTTCGCGAACATAAACGAACTGAACACTCATTGTTCAAGCTCGGCTCGTTTATTAAACGAACACTAAAATTTTGTCCAGACTCATTTATTTTCCAAACAAACGAACATAAACGAGCTTTAATCTAGCTTGTTCACAAGCCGTTCATTTGTTCATTTGTAGCCTTAAACTCGGTTACTAGTTAATTATTTTAATATTTAAATTTTATTTATATATTATATTTTTACTTAAAACTTACTCATAATAAACCTAATTAAAATTTGTTTATTGTTAAAAATATAATTTTTAACTTTATTTTACAATAATACATGTTAATTTTAATTTATTCAATTAATTTAAATTAATTTATTATTATTTAATTATAATGCAAAAAATATTCGGGGTTTTTATCGGGTTCGGGTAATTAACGGGTAGTTGATATTTTATACATGTAGGGTACGACGGGTAGTGATTTTAAAAAATAACCGGGTAGTTATAGGATTCGGGTACCTCAGAAAATACTAGTGTTAGGGTACAGTTCCTATCCGGTTGCATCCCTACAAAAACTACATAGATATAGAGGGCTAAATACGCAATTCAGGATATAACATTTGGGCCAGAATACAATTCACGATTTAACGTTACCTCTTGTGTCAATTAAGAATATAACGTTATCGGGTTGTGTCAAATCAGGATAAAATCAAATGGGACCATTTGTTGTTAAAACACGCGCTTCCTTTACCGCATGAACCAATTCATGTGGAATGGAATTTAATACCCACTTGGCATCTGAAAAAGAAAAAATGTTTTTTTTAAACAAAAGAAAATAAATAAATAAAGGGTTTAAAGAAAAAAAATGATTTTTTAAAGGAAAAATAAAACTTTTTTTTCAAAAATTAAAGGAAAAAGCCTAAAAATTTTTTCCCTTCTTCTTCCTACCCTAAATTCTTTCTAACTCTACCTCTGCCACCTTGGCCCTCCAAGCCCACCGTCGCCTCCTCTCTCATTCCTTAGTTTCCTTAATTTTCTTTTCCTTCCTTCTTCTTCTTCCGGAATTGAAAACTTGGTTTTGGCGACTCTTCTTCTTGTTTTCATCTTCCTGCTCGCATGCCTTGTTATCTTTTCTTCTTCTTCTTCTTATTTTTCTTCTTTTGTTCTCTTACCCTATCATTCCTTTGGTCGGCTTCCCAAAAAAAACCCATCAAAGACTTCATAATCTCCATCTCAGCTTCTACTCTGCCTTTCCCTTCTGTTTCTAAATGGTGGAAAATCGTTTCCGATCAGACTAGAGCTTCGTCCCTGCCGAATGGAGACATCAGATTGCTCACGAGTTAGCTGGGCTGGTGATGAACACACTGATGAATGCGTGGTATGTCGAAGAGGATCCAACAGCCCCGACAGAGTTTGGGATATATGCGAAGGATTGTACGAAATCGACGGTGGAGGAGGATATACCGATCAAGTTATGAGGGATAGAAAATGTTTACGATGCAATGAATTTAGAGCCTTGTGTTAAAAGCTTGTGCTGGTTCAAATGCTTTGGACTAAATTTTGTTAATGGAAGTAGCACCGGTGGTGGTTCAGAGGCTGAAGCAGAAGAAGAGCCGCCAAAGCAAGTTTCCAATTTCCATCAGGCAGGATTGGGATGAATGCTGCCAGAAGGAGAATAGATTTCACTGCATTATCAATTTTTTTATCAATTTTGTGTATTATCAATTATTCTGTTAAACCCAATTCCAATTTTGGCTGAAAGAAGGAGAAGAAGAAAGAAGTGGAAAAAAAAAGCAGAAAAGAAAGAAAGAACTGAAAAAAAGCCATTTTTAATTTTTTAAAATTCTTTTAATTTTATTAAATTCTGACAATTTCACATTGGCATACCCATGTCATCCACGTCAGCATGTCAGAGCGCGTATGATAGACGCAGCCTAGCTAATTGTAATTTTTCCTGAATTGACCTAAATTGAGTATTTAGTCGATATATGTAGCCTCAATTGAAGAAGAGAAAAAGAAATTGGTGTCCACGGATCGTGATCCGTGCGACTTCCTTCTTTGGAGTAATAGCCGTAGATTCTTTGTCAACCTACGGCTCAGATTTATTTTCAATCTTGGTGCTTCTTCCTACGTGTCATATTGAGAAACAAATCTTATTGGTTCATTCACACACCACGCGGATCGCTTACTCTGAAAAGGAATTACAACCGTAGATGAATAACATAACACAACCCAACCGTCCAGATTTTGATTTAGTCTTTGGAAATTTTATAACTTCCCGCGCGCTCTCTTTCATATTTTTCTCAATATATACCCACAATTCGCTTCTGCTTCTCACCACTCATCATTGATCTCAACAGTTTCTCTCAACTTCTCGGCAAACAAACACAGCCTTCCCCATTTTCCAGATCTTTCCAACTTGTTGCTGATGGCTCGTACCAAGCAAACCGCTAGGAAATCAACCGGAGGCAAGGCTCCACGTAAGCAGTTGGCTACCAAGGCCGCCAGGAAGTCCGCTCCAGCCACCGGAGGAGTGAAGAAGCCCCACCGTTTCAGGCCCGGAACTGTGGCCTTGAGAGAAATCAGGAAGTACCAGAAGAGCACGGAGCTTTTGATCCGTAAACTTCCATTCCAGAGGCTGGTGAGGGAAATTGCTCAGGATTTCAAGACGGATCTGAGGTTCCAAAGCAGCGCCGTCGCCGCTCTCCAAGAAGCCGCGGAGGCCTATCTGGTCGGGCTCTTTGAGGATACCAATCTCTGCGCTATTCATGCTAAGAGGGTTACTATCATGCCCAAGGATATCCAGTTGGCTAGGAGGATCAGAGGAGAGAGAGCTTAATCATGTAGTAGAATCAACTGTTAATCTTCCTCTCTTTTCTAGGGTTTATGTGAAGGATTTGTTTTTAGAGTTTAGATTTCTGAATGTAGATCCCTTTTTTGATGGTTTTCTTCATCTTAAATGATGATGATATGTAATGTAAGTTTTTTGAGAAATCAATCTAATCCGAGTACTTGGCTTATCTAGTCTTCCATGTCCTCCACTTCAAAGAGATTTTCATTTTCTCAATTCAGTTTTTTGAATGATGTTGAACATTTGATCGTGATTTTCTGGGGAATTTGGGTAAAGTTTGTTTTAATAAATAAATATAAATATAAATATAAATATTCATAAATTTTAATGTTTCGGGTCAGAAATAGGAACCAATAACCCAAGTCAATCTGCAACTTGACCCGGACCCATCCATCAGTAATTTTCCAAAAAAGAAAAGTAAAAGGAAAAACCCAATGGCGGGAAAAAGGAAAATTGGCATCCAAGCATAAAGAGAAGTAAATGGCGGAAGATTAAAATCTGCGTTAATCGATTGCTGCTTGCTTGACTCCAGTGTTCGTTGAGATGGAAAAATATTTGGCTCCTTCTAAACCTACAACTGAAGAACCCAAAATCAAACCAAGGTAAAGTAAACATTTCCCTTCTCTCTTTTTTCTCCAGAATTTTTTTTAATGAAATTAAGCTTGTTTTGAATCCAAAGGCGGCGTCCATGGCAAAGAAGTATACTCGAATTGAACGGAAAGTTGGATCCAAAGTACCGCCATAACCTCTCTGGCCTCCTTATGCAATCTTATTCTCAGGTCTTTCTAATTTTCTTCTTCCATTTTTCTTTTTGTTTTTTTTTTGGTTCAATTTAAATTTACTGATCTTTACTATCTTGGTATGGCTTAGATTGGGGCATTTCCGCATTTTTATCACATTGATGGAAAGCCATGTGAAACCCATGTACGCAATCATCATAGTTCTTTTTCAATTCTATTTTCTCAGCTCTTTTTACTCTTTTTAGTCTGTTGGGTTATGACTTTTAGACATCTGTTTGGTAGATGAATGGGGTGAACAGTATTGTGAATTCAGGTCGACAACTTCCATTCAGAATGTAGGTGATTCTTATCTTTACATCTTTCTCTTCCTTCAGAAATTATTGTATTGCTCTTATCTTTGATTTGGCCTTTTTCAATTTTCTGTTTTTTATTAAGGGTTCAAGTTATGCTCTTGAGAATTCCTATAACCATAATGAAAAATGAAAAAAAAAATCGGTTGTTCGGCAAGGCCTTTCATATCCTTTCTACTTAGTACTTACTCATAGCTCTTGTTTTTATTTCAAGAGAAAGCTTATCTAAAATTCTTTTTCAGGCAAGGAATATCTGCAGTTGACTTTGACAACAAGGTGAATAATATCTTCTGGAAATCTTTGATAATAAATCAACCCTGCTGATTGTGATTTTTGTTTCTTGATTCTTTATTTTAGTTTATACATATATCTTATATTTAACTAGTCTCTTAAGAACAACATGTATATATATGTATTATTGAGTTGGTTGGCATATTTTGGACAACTCAAAGTAGGATTGGCCATGATCCTAGCTAGATTATTAACTTTGGTTTCAAAATGGTCTGAGCATATGTAGAACTTATCAAGCCATGTTGGAAGTGAACTTTAATCTTATGAGAAGGCAGCTGTTAACTTCCTGCCAATGATAGTTACATGCTGAGGTGAAAATACATAACCATTCTTTGTACATGTCACTTGAACTATAGATGGGGAGCTAGCTCTTTCCCATCCCATAACCCGCCCTCCCTCTCCAAGATTTGAACTTAAGGCCTCCATTTT
>AWWV01012182.1:0-10940 GCA_001974805.1 Corchorus capsularis | reverse complement strand
ATTGGGTTAGTAGGTAGATTGGTGTTTCTTGCAGTTGTGTTGTAATCTTATTGTGATATCCCGAAGCCTATTAGAAAGCATTTTATTAGTGTTAAGACCAAACAGGAATTCTAATATGGTATATGATGCGTATGGATCCTGCTACTAAATATGCCAATGAATTTAGTTGCACCATTTATGTACTAAGTACTTTGCTGCAGTTTTATGTGACAAAAAGTGAGTTGTATTAATAAGAGATACTTGCTGTTTCTTAATTTTTCCCTACCTCCCTGTTATTCTTCTATTGCATCACTTTTACTATTCTTTCTCGTTCTTTCACTTGCTAATTTTCCCCCAAATAATTGTCTCCAGGGTATATACTTGGTTTCTGTGACAAAATTAGGGTGCTTAACGGTGCATGACTTTGAGACTTTGTATTGCCACAGCAATGAATCACTTCCAGGTAAGTTAATCAACTAGAAGCTTGCTTTCCAACCCCCTCCCCCTATCTTCCCCTTCTCCGTTTGCCTTGCCCTTCAGCAAAGTCCTATGTTGGCCGAGCCAACAGATTCTTTTTTGCACTCTGGTCTCTACCAATAATTGCTTTACGTTCATGGGTACTCATGCTATTATATAGAAAACCTAAGTAAAAGTTCCTGCATAATGGTTTTAAGGAGAGAGATGAGTCAAATATTGCTTTGTATGGTCCACTGATGTTCATTATTAAGCTATATATCAAAAAATATGGTACAGTACAGTTATCACTTATGACAGAGCAGTGAATAAGGTCTACCTACTCTATAATGTTCAGTAGTTGCTCAATTGGTAATTATGTGTCATCCAGAGATTTGATTTAGGTGTCAGTTTGCATGCTGTAAATCTCCTACTCAAGCCATCATCTTCTTGGATTGGTTGATATACAATTATTTTGGCCACTCATTGGGTAATTCTATGTCATCCGGGAAATTGGTTTTGGATTTGGGGTATCATTGTTTAAACCTGCTGATTGAGCCATCACCCTCATAACTTGTTTTGCTGTCTCCTCAGCATAGTCATAGTGGCCCTGACCTTACTTATGCATGCTCATAGTGTTGGGCGCAATAAAAGAACATAGTCTATCTGCAATGCAGTTTGCATAATGTTCTCAACATCAATGATGGTCATTCTAATTTACAAGGATAGTTTTCAACTTTATCTTGAGATTAATGATCTTGAATAAGGATGATAATAAACTTGGAGGCCAAATTAACAAGTTGCTTGTTGATCACTTCAAACTCTCTTTTTAAGATTTGAATTTCACTTTAAGGTACATCATTTCTGTTTTTTCTATCTGATACTTTTTGATGACCATGAACATGTGCAATTTTTGTTTGCTTATTTTATTATTAATTAATTTTCTTTATGAGTTTCCACTTGTATTCTTCTGCATAAGTTCTTTCCAACTTCCTTACTTGTTTGTCACTCATTTGGAATAGGCTTAAATGAAGATGAAAGTAAGCATTTATTGCATCTCTCTTTACAGCAGCAACTTGATGTTGTCCGGTGGAATCTTGCTAACCAAGATGAGGTTGGTTCATTTACGTATCCACAAATATCATACATTAAAATATTGTAGATGGTCAAAACACTTTTTAGTCTACTGTAACTTGCTTTTGCTATAGTTAAAAGAAATGGTCAATGTGATGTTATTTAACTTCTTTGGCTCCAGCTTACAAAATGTCCTTGGTAAATTTTCTGTATGTAACTAATGAATGAAGTTTACAGTAAATAACCTGTTTCTTTAAAGGGCATTTTTCCTTTGATGGTGACATTCCCAACAAGCCTGTCGAATATTTCTGTTTTTAATGCTCTGATGAATAATGTGTAAAGTGGTTGTAACTGGCATATTATCATTCTTTTCTCTTTGACATCTGACCTTTGACATGGTCATTTAATTTTGCTAGGTTGCTTGTACTTCTGTGAAAAGTAATGAAGTAATGATCTTTGATGTTGGTTTAATCTCTTCTAAACCAGTTGAGGTAAGTTTCTCTATTGCTTTCTTTGGCATATGCAATAAGGATCTTTATTGAATGTGATAATTAATCTCTGCTGTGGATCACATAATCATGGATTCATATCTAAATGATGTGGTCAAAAATAGTTGTCGCAGTTAATCATTTGGACATAAATAAAGTTTTCATCTATACAAACATCTACAATTATATGTAGTATTTATTTACAAATTACAAAGACCAGCTAGGGAATTGTAATTGTAAAGCAGGAGTGCAATTCCCTGTAATTTCTATAATGAGGTGTTTTGTAGAGAGAAAGAGATTGGATGGAATTGCATAGAATTTGAAGTGGTGTTAATTAGTCTAGTTTCATTTTTTAAGCAACGTTTAATGAGATTATGAGACCAAGATCCCTTTAAATTGAAAAGTGAACTATGCAGTTGATAACCACTTCTACTATTGAACCATATCCATACTATAGCATTGCTTTTGCATCAGAACAAAATTCCTATTTTCTACGTCCACATGTCACCATTTTGACACTGGTGGCTTTGTGTCCAATTTGGTCTGAATTTGAGGGATACATAGATACATCTTAAGGTAGAACTTTGAGTTTTACTAACTTAGGGGTCAGAGAAGTTGAGAAAGAAGTTTGGATTCGTAGCCTTGACAAGGTAAAATGGTGAGCAAACAACTAAATAATTGCCGAAGTTAGTAATAGTCATCTGGTTTGGAGTAATATACCTGACAGAGACAGACAAAGATCCACTTTTCAAGGGTTGATATTAGTTCCTTTCTCCCTTGCTGCAGTAACACTTTTGGAGCACTTCTGAATTCTTTTAATGTTTAGTATATCTATTCGATCCAATATGTGATAATATAATAATTTATGGCCAATTTGTTTATGATCTGCTCAATCCATCATATGCTCCAAGTTCATCCCGTATTAAGATGGGTGACTAAGAGAGCTTAATAGTTTTCATTATAGTGTCATTAAAAGTACTACAATTGTCAGTCTTTATACTTTTGCTCAATCAGGAAATGCTTACAGTTTGCTTCTATCTGGTAACATCCTGAATTTAATGTATCATGATCATTTTGTTCACTGGTAACCCAGGTGTTAAGAACAAGACGAACTCTCTCTGTGCTTGGTTCTGAAGTCTCCAAAGGCATAAGTGACATAGCTTTTACAGCAACTGATGATTCAAGGTTTGTCAAAGGCTACTCAGCCCCAAAATGAATATGGAAACGTTTTGCATGCTGATATTGACTGAGAACTGCACTTAAGATAATAATTCCTTATTTCTATGTGGAATAAGTATATTAGCTGTTCATTAGACATTTGCCTAGAACATTCTTAATGTCTTTCCTCCCATATCTGGGCTCCTTCACATTAAAGTTATGGTTTTAACTTCCTTAAAGGGGAAAATGTGATGTTTTTGTGCTTTCTACAAGACTAACTTTCTTTTTCTTTGGATAAACCTACAAGAATAACTTAATTTAGCATTGAAATTCATAAGGCAACAAGTTTGAGGTGAAAGCTACTACTTTAGAGTGTTAGCTACATGCAATGCTAAAAGTATACATACTGATATTTCATTTTTTTGGCTTTGGAGGAGAGTTAAAAGGCTTTGCTGGCAGAGAAACAAGCTAGTTATTGACCCCTTTGTCGGTTTATAAACTTGTTTAGCCATCTTTCCTGTGATCTGTAGTCTAATATATCTTTAGAGTGCCAGATCTATAATTGCCTGGAGTTTTTGATGATAAGATAGCTGGTTTCCTAACAGGCCAAAACTTATGAATAATTCAGCCATATTGTGGCTGCGATTCTTTGTATAACAACTAAAATTATTACATAATAATTTAAAAGAATTGGAACCAATTTTTCATGCTCTAATGCAAAATTAATTAATATTATTTCTTAGATTTACTCAAGCAGCTGCCATTAACTCTTGATTCGGTTTTGAACTTTTCCGGTGACCAGGGAATCAGTAAGTGGGATGCTTTATTTTCAATGCTGATGTGCTTTTTCCGGTTTTGGAATTTTTCTACATTACTGGTCGTATGTATTGGTTGATGACATAATGCTAGAATTTGTTTGTGTTATTATGGGGATTGTGTTTAGCTGCCACTATTATTCTTTCCTTTCTGATGATTGGTTTGCTCCAGGTTAATTGCTTCGGACACCAATGGTGTAGTCAATATATGGGATAGAAGGAAAAGTGTTCTTCCTTGCCTCGAGCTTATAACTGGTTCCCGTAGCACCCTCAACACCATCCAACCAAATGTGGAAAATCAGGTTAGTTAATAGATAGGCAGGTCAACTTGCATTCTTTCAAGATGCTATGCACTTTGTATTTTTCTAATATTTTGCTTCTAAGATAAACGATCCTTAACCTTATAAGTTCATTTGTTGCAGACCATTTTTGGGGCTAGCAAGGATGGGACAATCTATATGTGGGATCTTCGTGGAGGGAGAACATCTGCTGCTTTTCAATGTCATAATGAGGTAACATTTTAATGTTTTCCAAATTAATATTCCTGCATTCTTACAAAGCTATTAGAAATTTTATGTTGCTCAATATGTCAACACATGACAGAAAATAACACTTAATTATGAATATGGAACAATTTTAGGAATAATAATAATAAGATCCATGTTTGAGTTCGTTACCCTCCCCGTTAGGATGAGATCTTTGTTATACCCAGCTTGTACTGTGTTCCATGTTGGCCGAAGTGTGTCAGACTGTTGCTCGCATTAGCACCCCTGTTTAGGAAAACCAGTTCCATAGGTGCTAGCAGCAAACCTAGCTACCTTTTGTCATTATAAGAGTCGAGTTATTTGATGACTTATCTCCTTCCATGTTTTTAATTTAGCTTATACAGTTGAATATGTATTTAACTGATGCATATAGTAACATCTATAATGTTTGCACTCATTCAGGCAGGTCATCTGCCTCTATTATCTTTGAAGTTAGCAACAATGTTGGCAAAGATTGGATCTTTAAAGGTATGCCTGATGACTTTGGCTACTTTCTTTCGCTCAAGAAAACATTTGCTTCTGTTACTCTTTTCAAAGGGGCATTTAGATAGATAATTTCTTTGCCTGTCAACTACCAATCTTTATGGATGCCAACGTCCTGATGTGGCTTCCTGTTCCTAAAAGTGCAATACCTTATCTTTTAAGTTTTAACAATTATGATTGTCCTTGTTTGATTAGGCACTTCCAGAAATATCAGTAGTTATATCATGTGAAAACAAATTCTTTATGCAAACACATACAGATGTGAGGGTTCTTAGTTTATTGGAATCTAGAGTTCAGGGGAGCATACTTCATGCTATAGTAGCAACAGTCTCAGTGCAGTTTTTTCCGTAAGCTGCTTCTGATTTGTTCCTTTGCTTTTCAGGCACAATCGGATATTGTTCCAAATGAAATACACTCCATCAATCTTGATCCTTCTTGTCCATATCAATTGGCATTCCATCTAGATGATGGTTGGTAGGTTGTCTAAATTTAGTCTTGGGTTGCTGATTATCGTCACAATTTGCCTCTGTTCATCAGTGATTAATCTTCAAAGAAACTAAACTTCATAGCTGGCATAATTTGGAATAGGTGTTGATCTTTGAATCTACTGATTGTCCTTTTTTGCCAAATACTCCACCCTCAAGTAATTCTAGAAAAATAGTGATTTCTGTTTTAGGTTTTAAACCACAAGCAAGCATCATTAGTTCTTCTGGTCACCCCACAAGAAAATGCCGCAGGAAATAAAATTATGTTCAGGATTCATTTGTGATAACATTTTCATCACAAAGTTATCACTGAATATTGATGGCCCATGGATAAAGTCATACAGCCCGCCACCTCTTTTATTTACCTAGTGGTTTAAAATTTTTATCTTCCAATAAGATAGTTAGCATGGGAGACCAAGAAGATTGGAAACCCCAACTTTGAGATTTCTTATTTTCAATTCCTTTCATCATGCAGGTCAGGTGTTTTGGATATTTATAATTTAAGAGTTACACATGTTCATTGCCCTCCTCCAGCTTGGTTGTAAGTAAAGTTACATCTTTAATTTGGTCATATGTAGTAAGGTACTGGGAACTTGTTTATAGACATTTGCTTCTGCTTCTTTTTATTTTTCTTTAATTTTGATTTGTTAGGAATGGAACCAGTATATCAGCTGATCTACTATACTTGAGAAAACCATCGTGGCTGCCAACATCTTCTGTAAGATATTTTATATCACTGGATTTTCCTTATCTGTTTGTGTGTGAAATTACAGAAAACCTGGTCACAATTACTACTAGTCATGAATGGTTGCAAAACTCAGGAAAATCTGGGTATGCTCATCTTAAAGGAGACATAACAACAGCTGAGCTATGTGCAACAATCAGTTCAACTTTATATAGTTCATTTTTTTAACTTTGAAAATATACTCTATGGTTGTTGTGCATGTGGTTTCAAGGCATGCAGTATTGTCTTTATTGACAGCATTGTTCAATACTCAGTAGCACTTGGGATAAGCCTTTTCCTTTTCATTTTCTTGTTGGTGCTCAAGCAGTCATACTTTTCCCTTTGAGAACGTGTTTTACTCCCATTAAAATAAAGTATTATCTCAAAAAAGTATTTGTCTGGTGCAGATTTATGTCGTTGGATCTTCATTTGACAGTGGCATTCATATTTTAGATTTTTATCCTGATACCAGCTCTCCCAGCCATGTCGATTACAAGTAAGAGACTTCTTATTCCTTCCTATGGAAGAAAATAGATTCTATGGAGGTTGAATTGGTTATTTAGGATGGACAATATGTAGAAGTCACTACTCATTGTGGGGTGACCGTTGTGCAAGTTGATTATGGCTTCCTAGAGTTGATCTTTTTTTTGGGGGGTTTTATTGTTTGTTCTTTTAGGGAAGATCTACAGAGTTTGTCCGAGATGAACTATCAAAGGAAGCAAAATATTTTTCTTCCATTATCTGAAGGTGTTACAGCATGTGCAACCCATCCCCTTAATGGTACCATCATAGCAGGGACAAAGGTAAGTATTATTCTGATGCCCTTATTTGATTTCAGATTATGGATATTGGATATAACTTCTTTTAGTTCTCACACTACTTTCATTTCCTCTTATATAATTTAGTAATATGCTTTTTAAAAAAGAGATAGCATTGCTTACTGTTTACCCTAAACTTCTTGTTGAATGGCATCATTCCTATTTTTCACAAATTTTATCATAGCATCCAATTCTGACTTTGAATGAATAATTTGTTTCAGAATTCGTCTTTGCTTGTCGTTTCTCAACCACACCAGTCATTCTAAAGCAGAAATTTGTGCAAGTAACAAGGAACGGCATCTGAAGTCAAGGAACAAGGCATTTTTCCTGCTATTAGCCGTACAGCATGCCAATGTAGCTCAGAACTGTTAATTGGATAGATTGAAATAGGGTACATGAAACACATTGTCAACCCGTTCAAGTCAGATATAGAGGTCCTTAGCTCAAGAGCATGGAATGATTTGGCTGTATTAATTCTTCATCAAGTTGTAAAAGCCAAGCCTGCTGTGTTTATATATAACTACAATTTTTCGATATTTTTGTACTAGATTTGTGTTATTG
Organism: Corchorus capsularis; assembly: GCA_001974805.1. Classification (NCBI taxonomy): domain Eukaryota; kingdom Viridiplantae; phylum Streptophyta; class Magnoliopsida; order Malvales; family Malvaceae; genus Corchorus; species Corchorus capsularis. Next base: position 3,357 of record AWWV01012182.1, on the reverse strand, counting down.
TACTGCAACGAAATCAATATAGAATGAAAGCAACTAGTTAACAAGTAGCTTTAGACTAACCAAGTATCATGTCTGTACAGTTTTGAACGTTCCAAGGATGCTGTTTCTAGTGTGAACTCTAGGCATTTCAGTATAATTCAGACTTCATTTCAAGTCTCTCTCTCTATCTAATTTTAAACTTTTTGTTGAATTCATTTCAAATGTTGTTACCATCTGAGATTTGCTAGACTGAACTTCTCAATGATGGGATATGAACCAATTGAACAGAAATGACTTGTTACTGTTACTATCAGGATGATAGAAAACAGAGCATTTTCGAGTCCTTGAACAATCTGAGAATTTTGTCATAAAAAGTGATTAGACATGGGTTCACTCTACAACTTTATATCCAAAATGAGATCAGAAGTAGAAAGCAAAAAATTTTTCATTGGATGTTCATAACGATCTAGAAAATATTCGCCAGCAGTGAACAGTATCATATCTCACACATTGCACAATCTAGTTTAACAAAACATACACCACAGAAAGAAACTGTGTCACACGACCAGTGTTCAATGCTCATGTTGAGGCCAATAGAGCTTTGGCCGGAGTTAGGAGAGCCACACTGCCTCTACTTGAACTAACAAACTTGGAGTAGATGCCCTTAAGTTTCCCTTTTGCAGCGTTCTGGTGAAAAGCTACCAACAGCTTTGCACAACTCCTGCAACATGGCCAAGCCAATCAAAGTATTTATGTTAGCATGTCTAAATAGCAACTCACAGTACAGAATTTACTCAATCACCAAACAGATAGAAAAATAGTATAAACACATAGGAATAATGGAAGAAGAAAACATACATTAATTGTTCCTCTGAATAGCCTGTATGGTGCTTCAAAGTTGCAGTCCAGAAAGGGGTCCTATTTAGAGTACAACGTGCTGCATAAACAGCTGCAGCAGCAAGCACTGATGGGGAATACAGAACAACAGTATCGAAATGTTCTATACCGAGTTCAGCCAAGAAAAACACCATGTTCTCCATCTAGATCAGACCAAAAACATCACATTAAGGAAAAATATAAACAAGTGCTTCAACAAGATTATAAAATCAGAATCAATGTACTATATATACCTCCAAATCTGATGAAAGTGAAACAGACGCCTTGATGTATCGAATAAGAAACACATATGGTGTAGGAACTGTTAAGTACCACTCTAGGTTCTCCAGAATTGCTTTCTCCATTGCAAGGATCTGCTTCTCAACAAAAGCATAGTCTGATATGCTAACCAAGTCTGCAACCTGCAAATTTCAGAAGCCTTCAAATGTTTAGAATCAATCCCCTTCAAAACATATGAGAGGCTATACAAAATCATTAAAGTTTTATAACACTTTTTTTGCACAAATAAGAGAGAGGAGGAGTACCTGTGGAGGCCAGATTTCTTCATACTTGCAGGCAATGAGCAAGCTTCCCAGACCAACCAATTGAAGTTTATCCCTTGAAACAGCCTTCCTTGAAAGATACCGGTCCAGTATGTTAATGGTCAGATAGAGGGTTTCAGGCATTAGTTGAAATGAGTTGTGAGCTTGTATCAGCCAGTCCACTAGAATTTTTCGCATGCCTATGGTTATGTGTTGCTGTGAGCAGAAATAATCCTGGACTCGGGCATCATTCTGCGGCCAATTTTCCAATTATGAGAGAATGAGTGACATATATAAGAAAGTGGAGAAGAGAATGGAAAAGTAAAAGATTAGAACATACTTCTGTGGACTTGTAGAACTTATAGAGGTCATCAACATATTCAACAACCGCTAATTCATTGTTAACATCACCTTCATCAATATTCAAATTCTGATCTTTTAACTCATTTGTTCTCACACCACAAGCAGCCTGGAGCATAGACCGAAATCAGTTACAACAATTAAACTTAAAAACAATAACATGGAACGCCAGTTCAAAAAATGCATGTTGAATTACCTTGCTTCGAGCTGTAAGAATAGAAGTGAGTGTCTCGACATTTTTCCTCGAGCACCTTACATTGGAGCTTCCTTCACTAACAGGATTAACATTTCCATCATCATTTGAACTTATCAGGACGGCACCTTCAGGTTTTGGCTCATCAGATGTTTTCCTTCCACCTTTCTTCTTTGCCTTTTCTTCTTGTTCATCAGAGCTGATATTAATTATGGTAGCAGTGTCTGGCTTCTCTGATAACTTCTTTGCTTTGGCTACCTTTTTCACATTACAGCCTTTTCCATTAACAGGTAACCCATCACCAACTGTTGCCACAACTGAGTTCTGCAAATTAAGAGTCACCATGGACTTTGTAATAATTTCGTACTAGAAAAACATAATAATTGACAAAAAAAGATAGTGACCAAAAGGAAAATTACCTTGTTAGCTCCTGCTGGTTGTGCATTTGCCAACAATTTAGCACGAAAACCCCTGTAAAAGCAAAAGAAGATGAATATTAGAAACATAAGATGCTGTGAGAAAGAGGAAGAGGAAGAGAGTGAGAAAAAGAGAACCTTGTAATTGGACGGTTGATTTTAAGAGGGGGCTTTTCTTCAATGAGTTGTAGAGTGTCAAGATTTCCAATATCACGCAGAGCTAGACGATTCCCATTTTCATTCAACACCTTGCCTCCCCCTGAAACAGTGACCCAATTGTTAATGTTTTCATTAACTTGGAAAGTTTAGACAACAGAGAACCAATTAAAAGAATGATCAAGGAGCATAGTGAAAAAGTGAAAACTTTCCCAGAAAACATTCATAGAATTGATCAATTGAACATCCATCTGTCTACGATAAGAATACTAAATTGCCAAAACCCCAGAAAAAGGTGGAAAACAAAAACAAAACAACACCCTGATGAAACATTCAAAAGAACATTACCCAGAAAATTGAATTACAGGATATTCAAACGCCTAAATTTCAACAATAAACATGTATTTAAATGAACCAAGAACCCCATATGATCATTCGTAGAAAAGAACGTCCATTTATGTACAACAAGACTAAATTTGCCAAAACCCTAGAAAATGGTCCATGAAGAATTTTTTTTTTTTTTGAAATCATGTAGAAACTGGTACATTACAAAGCAGAAAACAAGATAAAGCCCTGAAATATTCAAAAAGAAGATGACCCAGAAAATGAAATTCAAGAAAGATCATGTATTAAAAGAAACATATGCCATGATATTCATATCTGAACCCAGAATTTCAATGATCCAATCAAATGAACCCAGACAAAAAGAAAATTGGGATTCTATTCTATATAATAAAAGGTATAATATAATCTAAAGATTAAAGAAACAGAGAGGTTAACCTCTGGGGTGGCCATGATCAACGATGCGGTTGTCCATCTCCCAAATACTATCAAA
>AWWV01012181.1:0-20190 GCA_001974805.1 Corchorus capsularis | reverse complement strand
AATTTGGAGCTGAATTGAAGAAGTTATGAATTTATGAAGTCAGGGTACAAAACTGATTCACATGCAGCAAGCAACTTTGAATCTAAGAAGCAAATTTGAAGAGGCACTTTGCAGCATGGATTTAACAATAGGAGAAAAGGGGTTCAAAAGATCCAGGGCACATTCAAGCATACAATTCCTTTGAATTAGAGCTGTACAGTTAAGTTAAGGTTTGAAGTGCCAAATGCATCAGAAACACATCAGATGATCGACAAGCTGATTCAAGCCATTAGCTACTTTGCAATGAGAAGGATACAGTGAGGTGATAGCAAGCAAGACCTTAAGACCAAGTCAACATCCATTCATGACTATTCCCAATGCTAATTTAGTGGTAATTAAAGAGAAGCGAGGGCAAGCAATGAATTCAGTACATGGCAGGCTCAATTCAGCAAGATTACAGAATCAAATCAGTCATACAAGTTAAGCAATTTGATGGTTAAGGTCAAATGGTAAAACAGGAGCACACATACAATTCATATAGGAGTAAAATTTGGTTCCCTATGGCTCAGCTAAGAGGAAAGATAGAGCAATAGCTGATTCAACCGAAAACGAAATCCAAGGAGCAATACATGCCATCACAGACCGAGAGAAGCCTAGGAAGAGGGAGAGGAATTTACCTGGTTCTCCAGCTCATCATCCCACGTCAGCAGGTTGTTATTCCTTCTATTTCTTCAACAAACTCACTGTGATTGACCCGAATCTGTAGGATTTTCCCTCGTGTGTTGAAATTGGCACCTGTACAAAATTCCAAAAGTTGTTAGGAGTGGAAGGGAACGAAAAAGGAAGGGAAAAATAAAAATGAAGAAGAGAAGAATCGACTTAGCTGGCAGAGGCGGTTAGGAGGAGGGGCTTCCTTATCCTCAAGAAAGGGATCTCTCGGACCTCTTACTCTCTCTCTCTGGAAAAAAAAACACTCAAGCTCTCTCGGATTCATCTTCTCTCTTCACTCTCATTTTCTCTCTAGAAAATACACATGAATTCACTCTAATCAGGGACGATCCCTGATTCTTTTTCCCTTCTCTCTTTCAGGAGAAAGATCTCTCTCCTCATACTCCATACGAAGCTTCTCTCTCACCTCTGGGGGCTAAAAAAATAGGGAAATGATCTCTCTGAATTCTCTAGTTTTCAGGGATTCTTTCTAGGCTTTTGGGACCTCTCTCGACACAATCTCTCTCGTTTTCACCCACCGAATCTCTGGATCCCTGCTTTCTTCTTCACCTCTCTGAACCCTATCATTGGGATCTCTTCCTTTCATTGAAAAAAACACACATAAACTCAAGCTCTCGCTCTCAATTCGATACACATACAACTTGTCTCTCTGAAAACTTTTTGAAATGAAAACTAGGGTTCTTAAGCATGAAATGAGGGGTTTTTTTTATTGAAGCAATTTTGTATGAAATTGAACCGAGATTTCGAAAGGGGAGGCGAGGTAAACCATTTGAACAGGGAGTCAAGTGATTCCATCGACTAATCTCGACGGAATCTTGAATGTTGGGGTTACAGCTAAAGGTGATTTTGCGTGGTTTTGATTCAGAAAGAGGAAAAGACTTCATTCGAAATGGAAAGCTTTGATTCGATGGAAAAACGGAATGTCTAACGAGAAGAAGAAGCTGATAGAAGAAGAAGAAGTGAAAAGGAAAAGGAAGGGTTGGTCGATTATAAACCATAAGGTTCTAAACGACACCGTTTCAAGAAGCAAATTTCGTGATTTGAGCAGGTATACTTCTTACGATTAACTCCTTTACACTTTGATTTTTGGTTCTATTTCATGTGATGTGGGACTTTTAGCTGCCATTCTAGTCAATTTGAGTCTTATATGCTTTAATTTATATCGATAGATGTGTTAATTCATGCATAAGTTGAAGTCGTGTAGTAGATTTGAGTAAAAGTTTTAATTTTTTCTTAATTTACATGATAAAATCCTTAATTTTTCATTAAATAATCTTGTCTTAGTTTAAGATCTAGGGTTTAGATTTAAGTTTGCAGTCATGAATAGTGTAAAGATCGGTCCTTTAGTCTAAAAGAATGGTTTTTTTGTTCAAACAATTAGCTTAAATTAGTTTGTTTGATTAATCTTTGTTGGTGAATAAAGGGATCCTAAGGTTAATGTGCTCATTTGTTTAATTTAGGATATATTTAGCTGGAAGGTGGAATCTTTAAATAAAAGTGATTAATAAATGTGAAGGTTTAAGCTTTCATGTTTCAATCAATTTAAAATCAGGATTTCTTCAAGGTCTAATGGCTCAATCTTCTTAAATTCATTTTAATTCAAGACGATTCATTGATTCCATTTTGAGACTCTCCTAATTGGAAAAAATCAAAACTTTAATTTCAAGTTCAATTTTTTTGGACTAAAATTAGCTTGAAGATTTAAAAGCCATTTTTGAGCTAATTTTAGTTTGAAAATAAACTTTGAAATAAAGGATTTGACTCTTTTAAATTGGAAGTGACTTAAAATGGAATTGATAAATTGACTTGGATTAGCATTTACTTAAAAAGACTTAGTCTTTGGTGAGGGATTTGAATTATTTGAGGTTTAAGCTAATTAAAGGGTAGATTTAATTTTCTCCTGCCAAGTTTGTTTAATTGGACCCTTGATTTTTGATTTATTGTGATGCACGTGGTTGATTTGTTTTTTGTGCCCCCTGAATGTTGCTAATCGTTTCCATTAGTGTGCAGATGTCCCCAGAATTGTCCAAGTTTGGCCCATAGCTTTTTATTCATTTATTTTCATTTTTGGTTATGTAATAACTTAGTAATTAGTATAGAATTAGAAGTAGAAAGTAATCACATGCATTTCATGTTCATTTTTCAGTTAATTATAAACTACTGCATTTCATGCCACCTAAACTTAGGAGATACGTCGAGGATGACCCCGAGGATGAGAAAGCCCTTCTTGAGATGTGTCGGGATTCCGAGCTATATCCCGGGAAGAGTTTTCAATAACCCGGGTTACGTGAGTCAGCTTTAAATAACCGGATTTTGCATTCATCATTTGCATTCATACATTAAGTAGAAGTAGAATCAAAGAAAATCCAAAAAAAGGAAAAAAAAATGAGAAAATTAAAAAGATGCAATAAAAGGTTTTTAGAAAAATATTTTCAAAAACCATGTTCTCTTATTCAGTTTTCAAAAGTGATTAAAATTGGTAATCAAGAGTTTTCAAGATTTAATCAGAGATTTTCAAATTCAAATCAGATTTAGTGAGAAGATCAATAAAAGATGGAAAAAATATTTTCCAAAATAAATAAGAAGATTTTTCCCACCATTTAGGAAGACTAAAATGGGAATTTTTTAAAGCAAAATAAAAGACTTTTAAAAACAAAAAATGAATAAAAGGTTTATCATAGCATTTTCAAAATTTCTTTTTCGAATAGAAAAAGATCAACAAGAGAACAAATAGTGAAAGAGAATCGAAATAGAATTGATCGACGGTAGTTCGATCACATTCTTCGTGTCCTCGACATTTGCTTTGAAAAAAATGATTTCATTTTCTTTTATAAATATTTTCTAATGATTAAGATTAAGAAAGAGCAACCTCTAATATTAAACCTGTTAGATTTAGATTAGACTAGAGGTACCGTCATTCGACGGGCGTTGTGGGGTGCTAATCCTTCCTCACACGTAACCGACTCCCGAACTTGGGCTTTGGTTCGCAGACCGTAGTTTTAGACTTAGTGTGTCCGTCGTCAAGCATGGTCCATTTGGTCTAACAAGTTATAGGTGGCTAATCACACCTAGCCAAAAAAGATTAGTGGCGACTCCTTTCATTTCCAAAGTTGTTTCGGCAGGATCCCCCGGACCCGGACGTTTCGACACCTATGTGTATAGCAGAGAGATTATCACAAAACAGTGGTGTTGTAGAAGTCAATTGAATATCTAAATCCTGTTGAAGATACTTCAACCATTGAATTTCACAAACAGTGGAAGCTAGAGCTCTGTATTCTGCCTCCGAACTGCTCCTACTCACTGTTGTTTGTTTCTTAGATCGCCATGAAATCAGAGATTCACCAAGAAATACACAATATCCAGTAATGGACTTCCCGGTATCCAAACATGTTCCCCTATCCGAGTCTGAAAAAGCCTTGAGCTGTAATTTGCTTTGAGAAGAAAAGAAAATTCATTGTCCTATAGAACCTTTTAAATATCTTAAAACCCTGTGAGCTACCTGCAAATGTTCTGTAGTTGGAGTGTCCAAGAATTGTGCAAGTTGCTGCACAGCAAATGAAATATCAGGCCTAGTTGTTATTAAGTATTGAAGCTTACTAACTAACTTTCTGTAATAAGAAGCATCTTCAAGTGGAGTTCCAGAATCCTTTGTGAGTTTTGTTTCTGGAAGAATGGGGTAGGAACTGGTTTAGCCTCCATGAATCCCATGTCTGTCAATAAATCTAGTGTGTACTTCTTCTGACACACATTAATTCCTGTTTTTGATCTTGCTACTTCCAATCCCAAGAAAAACTTCAACTCTCCTAGATCTTTGATGGTAAACAGATCATGTAAATAAGTTTTTATGCTACTAATCTCGTTAATGTCATTATTAGAGATAATGATATCATCAACATAGACTAAAAGAGCAACAAAACTATTACTTGATTTCTTGGTAAACAATGTATGATCATTTTGTGACTGCTTAAATCCATATGCTAACAATGTTCTGTCAGTTTTATGTTCCATTGTCTGCTGGCTTGTTTAAGCCCATAGAGAGACTTAACCAACTTGCAGACTTTGTTAGATCCTTGCATGTAACCTTCTGGAAATTTCATATACACTTCTTCATCTAGATCCCCATGTAAGAAGGCTGTATTGACATCACATTGATGAAGAAACCATCCTTTTATAGCTGGTACTGCAAGTAAAGTTCTAACAGTAGTCATTTTAGCTACCGGGCTAAAAGTATCCAAAAAATCAATCCCCTCATGTTGAGTGTATCCTTTTGCTACAAGCCTTGCTTTATACCTTTCAATAGTCCCATCAGCACTCTTGAACACCCATTTACATCCTATGGTCTTCTTCCCTGGTGGTAAATCTACAAGTTTCCAAGTCTTGGTGTTCTCCATTGCTGCAATTTCTGAATTCATAGCCTCTACCCAGTTACTATCCTTCACAGCCTCTCTATATGTCTTTGGCTCTTGACCAGTATCTAAAGAAGCTGCAAATGCTATGTTTAGCAGAAATCTGACTAAAAGAGAAAACTGTGCTCAAATCATGTGGACTAGTCTGTTGTACAGAACCACACTTAAAATTAGCAAGATGTGGAGGCCTATATTTAATCCTGGTGCTTCTTCTTAAGGTTTGTGTCTGAGTAACATCATTTGGAGCTGAAGAAGATTCATTTGGAACAATGAGCTGCATGTCTTGAAGAAGAGAATTCTGAGAGTCAGAGTTCATGTTTGCTGCATTGTGATCTGTAGCAGGAAGATTAAGCTCATTCTGAGTTGTGATTTCTTCTATTTGAATTGGATTGCAACCATGATTTGTTGTAGATACATGCTGATCAGTGTTGAATCTCGAAATAGGTTGTACTATATCCAAATCTGCATTGTCAGGAACATAAGGCAAAACAACATTGTCTACATTCTTATGCTTGAGCAACTGCAATTTGTTAGTCTTAGCATAATTTGTAGAATAAGGAAATATTTTCTCATAAAATGAAACATCTCTAGATATAAAAGTTCTGTGAGAATCCAAATCATACAATTTATAACCTTTCACTCCAGGAACAAATCCAATAAACACAGATTTAATGCTTCTAGTTTGAAACTTATTTCTAATATTATTATGATTCGAAACAAATGCTAAACAACCAAAAACCTTAATGTCATCTATTTTAGGAGATTGGTTAAACAATTTTTCATAAGGAGAAGTATTATTCAATATGGGAGTAGGGATCCTATTAATAAGAAAAACAGCATGAATTACACACTCTCCCCAAAATTGAATTGGTAGACTAGCTTGAAATCTAAGAGACCTAGCAACAGAAAGTATATGCTGATGTTTTCGTTATACTATACTATTTTGTTGTGGAGTATTTACACAAGAAGTTTGATGAATTATACCTGTTGATTGGTAAAACAAAGAATCATTGAACTCTTGTCCATTATCAGTCCTTATACACTTGACTGTGGTTTGAAACTGAGTTTTTACCATAGTCACAAAGTCTTTCATAATCTGTCTTGCTTCTGATTTTTGCTCCATAAGAAACAACCAAGTAAATCTCAAAAAATCATCCACTATGGTTAAAAAATAAACATGTCCTTTAAAAGTGGGAGCATAATTGTCTCCCCATATGTCAATATGAATCAAATCAAAAGGATGATGACTAATGCTATTACTAACAGGAAAAGGAAAACGTTTATGCTTAGCCATGTGACATACTTCACATACATGAATAGGTGAACATTCAGGTACAAGTAACTTCAATCGAGAAAAAGATAAATGGCCAAGTCGATTATGCCACAGAATAGAATCAAAATCAGAATTACAAGTAGAAACAGATATATTACAAGTAGATGAATTACAAGGAAAATCAACATTACAGTCAACAAAAGAAGATGCATTACAAGGCAAAACAGTACTAGTAGAAGCAACATTACAATCAAAAAGAGATGGGTACAGTGAAAGTAGAATTATCAATGCAATCAATACCAACAATACAAGCAACATTCATAGAATCAAAAGTTTGTGATTTTTGAAAATTATGCAAAATAGAAGTATCTTGAAGTCGATAAAGCCCTTGTGAAAGCTTAGCAACCCCAATCGTCTTCCATTGAGCTATATCCTGAATAATGCAATAAGAAGAAAGAGTGATCAGACAGCAATGTAAACTAGCAGTGAGTTTACTTACTGAAATCAAATTGAATGTAAAATCTGGAATATAAAGAACATCAAGTAAGAATAGAGATTTGGTAAACTTGACTACTCTTATAAGAGTGACCTGCACTTTAGAATTGTTAGGTAGACTAACAAACACATTATTAACTGATCTATATGAATGAAAAGAATTAATGGAACAAGTTATATGGTTTGTGGCTCCTGTATCAATAACCCAATCAATGGAGACATTATTAGTATTAAGATAAACATTTAAAGAAATGTGAGGGTCAATAGGTAAAATTCAGAAAAAGAGTTAGAAATACCAAAGTTGGTGGATGTTGAAGGCTGTGATGAATTGGGAGCTGCAACAGCATGTGGAACAGATTGCAGAGATACTACATTGACTTGATGATTCTGAGCAGATAGACGTTGAATCATGCTTAAAAGATTGTTGTAATGATCCCTTGTGAAATGAAAATTATCAGAATCTTGCTGTGGAATAAGCTCCTAAACTTGAGAAGACAATCCAACACCATGAGAAGATGATCCAATCCCATTAGTATCCATGAGTTCCACTGCATTAGCTTGATGAGTCTTCTTCCCTTTGTAATTAGGGTTATTTGATGGATAGCCATGTTTCTTATAGCACTTATCTATAGTATGACCTTCTTTGTTACAAAAAGAACACATTGGCCGTCTAGATTGATTCTGAAACTTCTTAGAACCATTATTGTTGTTAGCTTTAACAGCTAAAGCAGCAATATCAGGAATCGAAACAGAAACAGGCTTTTCTTGCTGAAGAACCAAAGAAAATGCCTTATTCAATGAAGGTAAAGGATCCATCAACAAGATCTGAGACTTAACAGTATTATATTGTTCATTAAGTCCCTTAATGAACACCATAACTTGATCTTGCTCATGATAATCTGTAATTCGCTGGAAAAATCCACAAGAACAATGAACATCACAAGTACAGTGAGGCAAAGGCCTTAAGATGTGAAGTTCTTCCCAAAGTGTCTTCAATTTAGTGAAATAGTCATGAACAGAGAGATTGTCCTGTCTAGCATTATAGGTTTCTAGTTGCAAATCACAGATCCTAAAGGAATTTGCTTGAGAAAACCTAATCTTGAGATCATTCTAGATATTGACAGCAGACTCAATCCAAATAATAGACTGTGCAATAGATTGAGAAACAAAATGAACTAACCAAGATATTACCAAATTATTGCATCTTTCCCACTCAGAATAGAGAGGATATGTTTTTGCTGGAGGTCTGATGGAGCCATCAACAAAGCGAAGCTTATTCTTGGTGAGAAGCGCCATTTTCATTGCTTTCTACCATTGATGGAAGTTCGGCCCAGTAAGAACAGATGAAACAAGAACAAGTGTCGGATTTTCATTAGGATGAGGGCTAGACGGGAGATCTTCTGGTTTCAACACCAGATCCAGAAGAAAGAGGCCCAGAAGATGTATTTTGAGTTGAATCAGCCATGAAAACAAAGCTTAAAAGCTTGAAAAACTGGAAAAATCTCCCAGAAAGAAAGAAACAGAACGTTTCTTGAAGAAGAAAGAAAAGAAACAGAGTTAAGAGTTGCGGAAATTTGAGAGAAAACTCTCTAATTCCTCTGATACCATGTCAAACTTTTACAAAGAATGAAATGAAAAAGGTAAAGTCTAAAGAATAAACTAAGTCTTAAGCCTATTTATATAACACCTTAAACTAACTAACTAATTGTACTCATAACAACCTAACAGTTCCTCTAATCCTAATTAACTAGACTTACTTAACCTTAGTTTGATTAACAATCTCTAACAATTCTTGAAGTTTTATGTTGAGTTACTTAATTAGAAACATGATATTTGATTTAGTGGTTATCATAAAATTCCAATGTTCAAAAAGATTGGAATATACATTGTACAAAAGAGAAGATGGAATACATTTTTCTTTCTTTTATTCAACTAACAATATCTTCAAGTCTATTAACTCAAAACTAAAATTCCTTAAGGAGATTAAACTTATCTTCTCTCACCCCTAATATGATGAACAATGTTACCATCACAATTGACAGTGTAGAGACCCGGCCCAACCTGCGAGGTATTGTCCGTTTTGCCCCAAAGGCCTCACGGATTTGCCCTTCCCAAAAGACGCCTCACAAATTTGGGTTGGATCTCTATTATATAAACCACAATAAATCACCACATCCTCCTGATGTGGGATCTTGGGGCGTCACAGACAGTCGTTGACTAAAGTCTTCCTTCAACAAATAAATAATCTTTTCATGCTTATTATACACCTAAAGAGTCAAATGAAAGAAGACATTGTGTTATAAATTAAAGGTAGATGACATTAGGTTATTAATTATAAAAAAGAAAAAAAAAGAAAAATGCAACGGTAGCATGCGATTCCAACTTCCAAATATTATAGTAGAAGATTATTTGGGGTGCATCTTCGTTTGAGCTTCTTTTGATATATTTACAAGTTAATCTTATTCAAGTCGATTGGTTCATTTTGGGGGTAAACTTGAGGATGAATTCCAAGATGGGTAGTGAACTTGAGGATGAATTCCAAAATTTTCGATCATATTCAGTCCGGGAGATTATTGCTGCTGATGCTAAAGAATCCTTATTGTCTTTACTATTTCAGTTTTTACTAAAAAAAAAAAAAAAAATCCCAACAATAGTGTTCTCTACTTACAAGATTCGAATCCGAGACTTTACTTAACCAGAACAAGTGTTAAATGACTAAGGTTTAATGGCCCAGCAACGTGTCCAAACCGAACCTTTAATGGGCTTAGACTTGGAAAAAAAAAACCCGGTTTGGGCTTAAGGCAAACAATATTATCCTTGATAAGAAAAATTGTAAAATATTTTTTTTTCTCTTTCTCTCTCTCTCTCTTATATACTCCATGCGAAATGCGAATCCAAGTATGAAACTCAATTCAGTAGTCCACCTAACATCTTTTCAAATCATGTGTAACTCTAAATTTCAGTAATTAATTACTAATTAATTATTATAAAACATAATACAACATAACATTTTAAATTCTTTTTACAAAAATGCTTGACAATGCTTGCTATAAAAATGCTTATAAAACTTTGCACTCTTTTTAAAAAAATATATAAAAATATTGTTTTCATATTTTCGTAAAATATTCTGTTTTCAAAATTTCTGGAAATGAAAATATATTACTAAATTACTTATTGATTTGTTATATATGACAAATATGTTTTGGCCTGTTTTGTTTACAAAACAAAAACTTTGACAGCCAAAAAAAAAAAAACATAAAACAAAATGTTAAACTTAAATGCATATAATGCCAAATTATTCATTGGTTTGTTACTTTTGTTAAGTCGGTAGATGTCATTTGTAGGTTTGTATTTATAATTTCTTATTAGTAGGTTGTTTTTTTTGGTGAAATTCTTATTAGGTTGTTTGAACATACAGAAATATATCAATTCTGATAAGATCTTCGAATTTTATTTTTTCTACAAAAATAATTAATTACAATTTTAACCCCATAATTATAAGAACTTAAGATTTATATAAAGTAGTAGACTCATCCACCAATGCAGATCATCCGATTAGTAGAACAAAGCTTTGGATATGGATTCTGAAAAAAAAAAATTGTAATGTAATTAATTCTAAATAAAATTAAAGAATTCAATTTACTATATTAGAAAAAGAATCCTAGTAATTGGATAATCTTTATCTTTACGTGACAAAATATAATTGGCAAAATCCTGCGTATTAATTTCTAATAAAGAAAAATCAAATCGAAATTGTCCTTTTATTTTGAGTTTGACCAAATGGTAAAAAGACAGAGCGACGCTTCAGTGCTTCTAGATTCAACTAACTGAATGACGTGTCAATCTATGATTAGTTCAGAAGCAAAATGTAAAGAAAAGAACCAATAATAGTTTCCGTCATTAAGTCACGAAACTCGAGCACATCGGAACCAGCAATAAATTTAAAAAAAAACAAAAAAAAAAACCACACTAGAGTCATAGTCATAGTCGTGCTCTTTAAAAACAAGAAAAGTCGGAGAAAATTGAAAAAGGAAAACCCTAATTCCAAAAAAAAAAAAAAATCGAATTACAGAATTCTCATCTAAAGCAGCAAGGAATCGCGGAGGAGAAAAGAAACATGTCAGGGCAGCAAGAAGAGGATAAGAAGCCAGGCGATCAATCCGCCGCTCACATCAATCTCAAAGTCAAAGGCCAGGTATATACAATCTCGCCACATTTCTCTTTTATCTTTTCTTTTCTATATTTGTTTTTCAAAAATGCTTTTTTTTCTTATATTAATTTTGGGGTTGAAAGCTGCTTTTAATCATTTAATTTATGGTTGAACCCATAAATTTTATTGAGTAATATTTGTGGAAGAGATTTTCTACCCTTAAAAGTTTCCTCCTTTTTTCATTTTTCCCCTTTTTGTGTGTTGGGTTGTTTTAACTATTTTATCATTTATAGAAAAATTTGATATTATGGTTAAGTATTGAATATTTTTTAAAATAATTTTTCCATGTATGGGATAATTTGAACTTTGGAGTTGAGCAAGATGCTGATTGGTGGATGCAAAGACTGTTACTTTGCAATCACCGAGTTTAATGTTAATTGCTAGTGTAATTTTGTCAATAGTTTTGTAGTAATTGATTGGGTTTTGGTGTTTACCGGTGCATACTACGATTTTACAGTCTTCTGCTTTGTTATGGAGTATTTAAAACTTACATATCAAATACTTAGTTTTCATTTTGTTGTTTAGGAGATTCATCGGTTTGAGGCCCAAAAAAAGAAAAAAGTAAATACAGTGGTTCAAATGAATTTATGCTTTTGGGGTAATAAGCACGGAAAAAAACGGGAAAATAATTTGGTCTGAATTGTTGGTGTGACTTTGAACAGACATTTTTACTTGACTTGTGTATCTGTAGAATACTCTACTAATATAGTACTGTCAAAAGATGGTCCTACTATTATGGCTTAAGAGTTTAATTGCCTTTGTTAATCAAGATCAACCTTAAAACTGTCTACAAGTTATTTATATTGTCATAGTAATTTCTATCTTTGTAATGTTAACTTTTTGGATTTAATGCTCTCTTAATTTTGAGACTAATTTGTTTTATCATAGGATGGGAATGAAGTCTTCTTCAGGATCAAAAGAAGCACACAGCTGAAGAAGCTTATGAATGCATATTGTGATCGACAATCTGTGGAGCTCAATTCGATTGCCTTCTTGTTTGATGGTCGCCGTCTGCGAGCAGAGCAAACTCCTGATGAGGTATTTTTCTATTTCTCTCCATTATTTATAGTCACCGGTACCAATGTGCACAAGCAAATAGAATTTTATTCAATTCTGATGAATTCCTTTTTTTTTTTTTTTTTGCCTCAGCTGGAAATGGAGGATGGTGATGAGATTGATGCTATGCTGCACCAAACTGGTGGAACAATTGCTTTGGCTGTGTTCTAATTTGTTTGAAATCATGTTCTTAGTAGTACTTAAAAGGGGTTATGGTTTAATTATTAGTTGTTATATACAGAGGGTTATTGCTATGGGATCTGTTATAGACTCTTGGGTCTTGTTCTGAAACATCTAGCTCTATGTTATAGAGCTTTAGTGGCTACTGTGTATTTAAATGAGATGGGATTTGGAAGTTATGTTCTCAATATGGCTTCACATTTGATGACTACTAGCTAATAGCAATAAATAAGTTCCTCTTTCTTGGAAGATTTCTCGGTTGGCTGTGAGGTTTTTTCATCTTTTTGGATATGTCTTTATCTTGATTAAGTGTATGCAGCAAGTACCCGCTATCCTACAGTTAACAATTTGGGAGTATATTAAGATTGAATGAAGTTCCCTAAAAAAAAAAAGATTGAATGAAGAAGTAATGGTTGTCATTTTCTCATGTGATGCATTCTCATTCTGATTCCATTTTCCACTGTGACTAGAAATTTTGTTGAAGCATTTTTGTTGGTATTTGGAAAGTAAGCATTCAGGAGGAATTTGGGTACTGGCTGGGGTATGGAAATTTTCTTTTATTAGGGTTGTTCACTTTGTTGCATTGTGACTCAGAAAATGGCAAATTGTCAAGAAAATCTGGAAAAAATACAAAGAATCGAAGGGGTCCACTCAACTGTTGGTGAGATTGTATAATACTATCATTCAATTCAACATGTTGGTTGAACATTAAGGTTTTGTTTGGTTGCAGAACATTCCTGTTCAACTTATCTCTCTTTTGCTAAATTGAATCCAATTAGAAGAAATAAAAGCAATTGTAAGCACAAAAATATGAGGTATGAGGTTTTAATTCATCGTATCAAAACTTTCCAACTCCCTTTTGAAAAATATACATTTAAACTGTACATAATATATACACCACAGAAGCTGTCTATTTAAGATACAACTGAGAGTAATTGGGGGAAAAGGAAAACATATAAAGAAGCTGAAGTTGATGAATATACAGAGAGTAGGCAGCTTCTGAGACAAAAAGGAATAAAAGAATGATACTATTATCTTCTATCCTGTATACCAGTTTCATTTTTCCAGCTTTCCATGTTTTATCTCCGAATTGTACATAAAATTATTGAAAGGCTCAATCCTTCCCTTTCCTTTACAATTAGCTTCGTTAAATGCTTTATTAAGAGATTCTCCGCTGTAAAAGGATATACCATTTTTTTTTTCTTTTGCACTAAAAAAACGATATACCATCTTGGATCTATTAAAACTCAAAATGACAATGTGGCATGATGACTTGGTTTACTCTGAACTCTCCTCCTTACTTCTGACTGCAAATCCATAATGAACAAAACCAGATCAAGAGGTTGGACTTCAAGGGTTACTTATCGCATCTATAGCAAACTATGAATTATGAAGGAGTAAAAACAAATCAAAGAACGAAGGGAATCAATCTTCTAGAATCTACAACGGCAAATCCATGAATTTCTTGCAAGGATCTGAGCAACTGAAAGATCATGTCTCGCATAGATCAAGTATCAAATATGGATTAAACTTAATTTAGCTTTTATCATTTCTTTGTTCACCAAAAAAAAAAAATGGATTAAACAAAGATTTAAGTATATAAATGCTAACCGGGTATTGTTCTCCACTTGGCGATTTACTTCGTCTAGGATCAGAGGTTCGCGATGTTGGGACACCACCAAGTGGTCTTTGGATAAAATCATGTATATGATTATAAATGCTGCACAGAATCGCACCAAAATGATTACATAAGACAGCAAATCAAGCTAAGTTCCAAAGGAAAGGGAGAAAAGAAAAGCTTCTAACCTTAAAGAATCTGATGTTCAATAATATATTCATTTCAAAAAATGAGAAAATGATACAGAATTTAACAGTTACTTACTTCGCCATAAACTTTTTCTACAACGAAATTTCTAAGCAATTTTTTTAGAGTGGTGACAGATTATGGGGAGGAAAGGGGCAGATTCATATAAATGCTAATCATTGGGTTGAAGAAGGAACGAAATTATGTAATGCAGAACGAATGCTCTAACCATAGGGTTGAAGAAGGCCAGTCATCTTTATCAGTCAAATAGAGGGAATCTATCATACTGATGGATAATAAAAGTAATACTAATTCTAAACAAAGAAATTGTAGAACTTTCAGCTGCAATAGTTGTAGGGGGTGAAAACCAGAGAATCTAAGGGAGTTAGCACTTTTCGAAAGACTATTGATTATGCAGTAGATTCGCAAAATTCAAATAGATCCTATGGCAGGTGGCCATCGCATGAAATGAAAGAATCTAGAGTAACTAATGAAACAAAATCCTGTAAAATCTTCCTGAAAATTATATTCATCTGGTGCAAGAGAGTAACCATGTCATCCCGTTCATTTCCCCTTTACCTTTCCGTTACCCCAAGCAACCCTCTTAACTCACCCACATAAATTGTCTATAACTGCAATGGCTGGTGTGCAGATATGCAAATGTGAATTAACATTAAAAATTTTACGAATCTAAACCATCCCCAATCCCAAGGCCAGTATTTATTAGGAAAGTTAATATTTAATTCAGCTCTTAACAAATGAAGCCATTCGTGAGTTGTTTTTACATTTTGTGGGGTACTTGAACTGAATCCTTATTAATAAACAAATCATTCCCTTTTAAGAAGGTAAAATCAATGATAAATCCTGGGCTAAACAGGATGAACTCAAGGATAAGCACCTAACTTTCATGAACTTGCATCATAACTAAATGTTAGTGGAAAATATCATTTCAGAAGTGGAGCTACGGTTGGGAGGAAATCAGGCAGAGACTTCCATGTTTGAAGTGTATCAGTGTATGCAAGTTAAATTTATAAAATAGGACCAAAAATAATTATGACATAGAAGGAAGGGGATCAGTTAAAATGTGATACCTTAGGCGATGCCTGTTGCAGGCTGTGAAGAAGGCAACAAAACCATTTAATATACTTCTGATAGCACGAAAAATCTGGAAGATCAAGCAAAAGATAAGTAAAATAAACATAAAGAAAGTTATACTTATCAGGTTATAGGAATGTGTTCTAACCTGGGAAAAAAGGTCATTCCACAGTGAACGCCATATGGAAACTTCATAGCTGCTGACTGTTGCCTCAGAAGCCGAAGCAAGCCGAATTATGCTACTTAATGACTGCCATATATTCCCAACCGAAACAGAGACAAAGCCATATATATAAGCCACAAAACTGGCTAATGCAAGGACCAGGCGCATTGGTGCATATAGCATTTCCCAAAGAATCCAAAATATAGGATACAGGACAGTAGATACTGCAGTAGCATGAAAAAGAAGAATAAACATAATTAATATAGTAACTCAATAACCTAATGTTAGTAAATACCTTACGGAATTTCAATCATCTAATGACTTACCAATGTTCCAGAGAATTAAGCCTATAAACCATACAGGCATCAGTACAACCTCTATTAAATCCCCCACTAGATCATATAAAGAACCAATCACAATCCATATGACCGAAAAGAAGCTTTCTACTACTTCACTGACCATATTCCAAATAGGCAAAAGGAAGCCGACAAATTCCATAAATGGTTCTGCAAGTGGTATATTGAGAAAGGAGAAAAATGACCGACTAGCATGTGTAACCGAGAAAAACCACTTAACAGCCTTCTGAAAGTTATGTAGAAATAGCATAGTTCCCAAGTATTTAATCCTCGATACCATCTCCCAGGTTTCAATCCAATCAAAAAGTGGTCCACACAAACGAGAAGCAGTTGCCTTAAGAACAGGAACATTTTTGTATAAATCATAAAAGCCAATTAGAACTGTAACAATTGAAATCATAACATATAGAGCTCGAGCCAGAGGGCACATCCATGGGCGATAGATATGGCAAAAAACTGGATATGATTGAAGGAAGAGAACCCAAGATGGAAGACCAGCCTCTAATAAACGAAGTAACCTAAGATCATGTGTTATTATTTGCTGTAATTTAAAAGGAAGATCTCTATCATCAAATCTAAATAAAATCAGAACATCCCTATACTCTGTAGCTTCAACCGCATTCTCATTAGTGTTGTCTGATGGGTTTTCAACTTGCGGTTGCATTTCTTCACAATAGACATCAACTTCAACTCCAGTAGTAATTGCCTTAGTTACTTTCCTTCTCTTATAAGGCCCAGTAGGAGGAGGAGTGTGTGGCTCAATAGTTTCGCTATCCATGGTTGCAGGGTACACCCTGAAATTACCACAATGATCATGGGAGATATTATCCTCAAAGCTGAAGCTATCATCATTAATATTCTCATCATCATCATCATCATTTATATTGATTGGCCTTGGAAAATCTTCTTCAGCATCATAGAAGACCTCTCCTGAAAATAATCAGGATTATATACTGTATTAGCCCATCAAATTCATTTCATGAAAAAAATAAGAAGGTGATATAGCTTCAAGCTTCTGAAGACTAACATGTAAGAAACAGGAAAAAACCCCATATGCACAGTATTCAGAGTTCAGATTTCGAATTTTGTTCAAAGTGAAAAGTTATGCAATGAAATAAAGAGAAAACGAGAAGTGTCCCAGCATGAAATATAAATTATGATAGATACAGACTGATATACACACAAAATTGATCGCCTTTCATAATCATTAGACCCATTTTGCAGACCATTTTTTCACCTATTACAGTCAACAGACCTAATGGTGACTTCACCTGCAAGACTATATTTGCTTTGTCATGCAAAAGCATAAAGGAAAGCTGCTGATGATGATCAGATCAATGTCAATTGAGCTCAATTTTCGACATGTCATGGACTTGAGGCGCAACACCTCAATTGCAACTAAGAAGTTTGAATAAGCACATATGATACTGATTTATGGGGCATAAACATGATAAGCAGGTGAAAAGATGGCATACAATATAAGACAACTACAGAAATAGCATATAAAATATTACCACACAAACAAAAGAACAGGCCATACTCATACCTAAAACATTGCATACACCTGAGAAGCACAAGGTCATATCTATAATAGACTTATTAAGCA
Organism: Corchorus capsularis; assembly: GCA_001974805.1. Classification (NCBI taxonomy): domain Eukaryota; kingdom Viridiplantae; phylum Streptophyta; class Magnoliopsida; order Malvales; family Malvaceae; genus Corchorus; species Corchorus capsularis. The sequence continues at coordinate 2,838 of AWWV01012181.1, read as the reverse complement.
AACAAAGAATAACTGGAGATTTCAATGCAATCGCCTTTGAAAGATAAGAGGATTTACAGGTTTGACTAAAGTAGCTGACAAGAGAGAAGCAGAAAGTAAAAAACAAAGACATGTATTTAAGGATGATTCCCTCCAGAAATCAAAGACTCTTTCTAGCATGTTTTTATAGGCAAACTAGAATCACATTTTCAAGTGGCTGCCAGGTTTTCAGAGACTATATCCTGAAGCCAAATATTAGGAAGAAGCAACTTGGAAAAAATAAAATAAAATTACACTAGACATACATTAGGATACGAAAATGCAAACTCATCAGGAAATTTTCAACTTACACAAAGTTGCAGATGTGGGTCATAGCTTAATATATAATATAATAAGATCCAAATACTGGAAAACTTCAGAGAACAAATTTCAAGAAGAAAACAGATGCTAAAACCACAGATGACGCTAAAAGGCTAAAGTGAGTCATAGCACTTAAATTAGGACATAGTGTGGGTTCTTACTATACTCTTAGACCAATATAACTAAGTTATCCTTCGCAAATACTTGCAACGAGAAAATTATAATCCTCAGTAAAAGAATTTAAGGGGGTTACTCTAGGTTGTTGAGAACAAATGAAATACTAAGTCATCCCTCCTATAACTCATAACAGCTACAATTCTCCAATTTTAAAACTGCCAATGTGAGTTCTGATAGAATATATAGTAGAGTAAACGAGAGGAAAGCTGATGAGAATGGATAACTCTCTTTTACCTTGTTAGGGATTAGAGTGTGGAAAGTAGAACAAAGTAGATATCAATGAGCTAATATTACACCGAAGCGTAGAGTTTGACTCGAGTTTGATCAAGCAAATGCCTAAGAAAAAGTTATCAAAAACCTTCAACTGATAGGATACATTCAATTACAGACTTTTAAAAGTTAATTAGGCCTTCCATCAGTTGTACTTTACCTAGTTAGTCTTCTAAGTAACCAGTATACTTTCTCTTAACAATATAAGGTTATTTCAAACATGCATCATCATTTGCTATATCCCAAGTTCTAACAGAGTTTGCGTCCAAAAAGATAAACATGCAGAAGGTGATGATATCATGCAGTCAATAGTCATAAAGACAACTTTTCTCCTAATCTCTACAACATATTAAGGAAAATATACCAATGGCTGAATCCAGATACTCTTGCAAGCGACACTGTTCGGGCTTTGTTCCAGAAAACCATAAAGATATACAGCTTGCTGCTTGTTCAATGCTGTCAAATTCCCATCTTCGCATCAATTTAGCCTCTACGGCCAGATAGGTGTCAGTCTGCAAAATGAGATGAAAAGCACTCAAAATAATGACCTTGAATCCTTGATAGTGGAACCTCAAACAAAATAAACAAATCACAATAAGGGGCAAAAACCTGAAGCTCATTCAAGTAGTTAAGACCTCGAACATTGGACCAAGTGACTTCAAATACAATGAAGCCATATAACACCCTATGCAGCTCTTTGTTAAGAATCAAAGAGGTTTTCAGTTTCTTAACAGGTAGTAAAGCTCTCTTTTTAGACAACGTAGCAGCATCAATCAAAGAGAACCATTTCTCAAACTTCTTGGAATCTTCAGCATGTGATTTGGAAGAATCTTCCTTTTTTTCCTTTTTTTCCTTTCTTTCCCTACGACCTTTGGTATTAGCAAAAGGAGATAACCTGGACTGTAATAAATAGAAAAAGAAACTAAAATTCCAATATACTAATCATAGAATTTGATAAATAAACAATACTAATTCAAAGTTAAAAAAATTTTGAGCAACCTTGGTGACCATAAATTGCCAGAAGTGAGCTGGCCGTGCACCTAAGTCCCAGAGCCATGGCCGGTTGTCCACCAAAATGTAGAATTTGTTACTTTCAAGGGCCAGGAAAAGGTTTAGATCAGAAAGATAAGACTGCAAGTCTCTGCAATCCATACATTAAACAATGGAAATCAATAATACATCTAAAAAGCAGAATAAGTCCAGCCAAAAAAAAATGATGAGGAATAAACCATACAGTCGGGAAACACAATTAAAGTTTACACACAGAGCAGACATCCATTTGAAAAAGAAAAAAAAAAAAAAAAAAAACATTATTTTGAACTATTCGTTCTCTCTCTTCGCTAATCATCTTCAAATTACTAAAAGTTCCGATAATTTCCTATAAAACAGAGAAATTCTCATTTATAAAAATAGTAAAGTAGAAATTATTTCTCATCGGAGGAGGTCAAAATTTTATTTTAGTACAAATTCAAGTTAGGTGATGAACAGAAAGAGAATGAATATAGTTGTTGATTGAAAGGCCAAACAAAAAGGGAAAAAAAAGTTGAGTAATTACCCGATTTGGAGGCTTGTTAAAGGAAAAACAGAGCGTCCATCGTCGTGCTTCCCCATCAGGACCATGCTTTAAGCTCTGTTTTGAATTCAAATTACAGCAAATCACTGCTTAAAAAATTTAGTAAATAAGGCAAAAAAATAAATTCTCATTAAACATCCAAAATAAGCAACATTATAAATACTTATATAAAAATATACAGAAAGAAAGAGAGATGAAAATAGACCTGGATGAAAGGAATTCCATGAAAATGGAAGAGAAGAATGAGAGAGAGAAGGAAGGAAACAATCACTCTTGAACTTCATAACAAAACAAAAAGAAAGAGAGAGAAAAGAAGCAAAAATCAACGGCGGAGAAAAGAAAAAAAGAGAAGAAGCGACGACACGCACATCGAAACTAACTTCTTCAACAACCGGATTGAAAAAAAAAAAAAAAAAAAACGTCAGAAGCAGATTAAAATAAACAAAAGATCATGATTGAATTAAATGAAGATAAAAGAG
>AWWV01012180.1:0-14463 GCA_001974805.1 Corchorus capsularis | reverse complement strand
ATTTGCTGTTAAGATAAATTGCATAAAGGTTTTATCGACAAGTTTTTCAATATGGCATATTGAACCATACAAGTCGGTTCTGGAAATTAATTCTCTTTTGCGACTTGTTCATAAAGTACTAAATCATGCATAACAGTAGTAAATTTGAAAATCAAAGTTTGCTATATATTGGTTCAACACATGGCTATGCATGCTTGGGTGAATGAATTGTTTTGCCATCTTGGTTTGGATATTTATATATAGCATATATGATTTATATGTATTAAATATATCTAGCACATGATTTAGAGTTTGGCCATGATAACAGAAAGCTATCGCATTGTATGATTTAGCTAGAAAATCGGTTGGCTTATATGGCATATGTTAATTCATTGATGCATGTATTTAATGATGGAATTGATTTACTTTATTGATTAAATTCATTTACGGGAAGGAAAATTACATGCATATATAAATTGTTGTTGTTTTCTCATGTAAAGTTTTGGATTTTGGGATATTAAGGATGCAAAATTAAGTGTCTAATGAAAGGAAAACTAGTTAGTCACCAAATTGGCCTAGTTTGAAAAGAATTTAGACATTCAATTGTAATTTTCAATTGTTCAAGTTTTCATGTTGATATAGTACAACAATTAAAGGACATGGGGCGAGTAAAGTCAAACATTAAAGGCATTCCTAGTTGGTTCTTGACCATTACAATGTTGGAAAGGTATAGTTTGACTTATAAGGAAATTATGTCGCCAATTAATGTTCACAACACAAATGTTTATGTATGAGAGCCTGCTAGTCACCAAAGTGGTATGCCTTGATAGGTTATATAGACATTAGTTGTAAATTTTCGATTGTTCATGTATATATGCCACTAAAAGGGATTGAACAATTGGGGTCATTAATTATATTTCTAGGAAGGTCACCCAAAGGTGGACCATTGCTTATGATTAGTGACAAATTAAAGAGGCAAATTAACATACTTGGTGAATATGTTTGTACATCCAAAGATGACGTGCATATTTATTTGAGTGTGATTAATTGTCTATTAAAGATTATATATTTGAGTTGGCATCATAAAAGATTATGTGTTTGAGGTATCACCCAAAGGTGAACTTAAATGCATATTTAAAGTTAGTATTTGGTTTGAATCCATTAAAGAAAAGCATAAAAGTGGTGAGCTTTGTTTGCAGCATAGAACAATATGTTCTATATTGGGAATAGGGCAGTCAAGTTAAATTAACTGAATTACGAGGATTGGTCCGTACGGACCCAGTTTCATCTAGGTATTATGGATTTGGATCTAGCCATAAGGGATAAAATCTAGTAGCCATTAAGGTGGATACATTGTTGACAAGTCTTGTCATGAGGCTTGGGAAAGGTCCAATAGGCTAACATTGAACTTGATGTAAATGATGATGGCATAAATTGTTAAGCCATCAATGCCCAAAATGATTAATGCATGGGAATTTATGCAGAAAATTAAAGATATTCTCAATTGGATATAATGGTAAAGTCCATTGTTGGGAATTTGATTTGTGAGCTAATGACCAAGGAAGTTGATTGGCCATAGTTCATTAAAGATCATGTTACACAAAATGCTAATCTAGCAGCAAAGTTAAAATTGTTGGAAATGGATGTAAGTGAGCATTTCCAATTTTAGTTCATTATTACTTTATCTATAGTTTGGCAAGTTCCTTGTGAATTACAATTCACTCAAGGAAAATGGAACACTAAAGAAATTAAGGACATAATGGTTACAGAGGAAGGAAATAAAAGAACATAATGGAATATTCTATCCATTTAACAATTTATGAAGGTACTCATAAGTAGCGGCAAGGCTAAGGGAAGTTAGTAGGACAAGAAAAGGGATAAAGCCTCTTTAAAGGTTATTGATAGCCAAATCCGTAAGGAATTGGGTACTTCTTCTCCAAAAAGAAGTGGTCACCCTAAGAAAGTTTGTCAAAAAAAAAAGGTTCAATTGGGGAAAGAAAATACATATTATGTTTAAGTGTATATTGAATTGAACCTTATTAAAGTACTAACAATACCTTGGAATTAGATTCTGGTACTACTATACTCATGTAAGTGTAGTGTACATAATGGAAACTCTATTATCTTATGGCATAAAAAATTATGTGACATATCCAAAGAAAGGTTCATGAGGTTAGTGAAAGGAGATATCTTATCTCAATTGGATTTTGTTGACTAGGATGTATGTGTTGATTGCATTAAGGGAAAGCAATCCAATCACATATCAAAGAATCCAACCATAAGAAGTAGTCAACTATTTTGAGTTGATACACATCGACATATGTGGTCCTTTTGATGCTCCATCATGGAATGGTGAAAAGTACTTCATTACCTTTATAGATGATTACTCACGGTATAGTTATATTTATCTCCTGCATGAAAAATCTCAATCAGTGGATGTCCCAAAGGTGTTCATTGATGAGGTGGAAAGGCAGTTAGATAGAATGGTAAAAATTGTGAGATCAGATCGAGGTGGTGAATATTACAGTAAATATGATGAGAGTGGAAATTGTCTAGCTCCATTTGAAAAGTTTCTTGAAAGTCGGGGCATATGTGAACGGTATACTATGCCAGTACACCATAAGTAATCGGTGTGGTTGAAAGGCGGATTTGTAACTCGTATGGACATGGTTAGGAGTATATTAAGTTACAGTTTTGTGCCTTTGACATTGTGGATGCATGCAATATTGTTGCATATCTGTTTATTAGGGTTTCTAGTAAAACAATTCCTAAGACTCCTTATGAATTGTGGACGGAAGAAAACCTAGTTTAAGGCTCCTGCATGTTTAGGGTTGCCTGGCAGAATTAAGGATATTATTAAATCCACATGAAAAGAAGCTTGATGCAATAACCATTAATGGTTATTTCATTAGCTATCTAGATTAGTCAAAGCATTACAGATTAATAGCCCTAGCCATAGTACGAGGAAAAGTTGAGTCTGGAAATATTGGGTTCATTAATAATAGCTAGTTCAGTGGGAGTGGAGAATCACGAAAGGTGGATATTAAAGAACTTTTGGGTTCAAACCCTACATCCAGTGTTTCTCATAAGGTTGTGTCCTCTTGTTGTATCATAGTTACACAATGTATTGGAACAACAAGTACCAAACCCACAAACGAACATAAAGGTGATATTGATGTTCCAAATAAATATGAGGAACATGTAAAGGATGAACCATTAAATGATGCACAAGTCAATAATGAGCAAACAGTTATAAACCACAATAAATGGCATTAAAGAGGTCTATAAGGCCAACAAGACCAGCTATTTCGTCAGATTATGTGGTTTACTCACTTGAGTATTGATAATGATCTAGTCTCGTTCAGACAAGCCATGGAATGAAACAATTCTGAAAGGTGATTAGATGCCATGAAAGAAGAGTAGAAATCTTTGCATGACAACAAAGTCTAGGAACCAGTTAAGTTGCTTAAAGGTAGAAACGAGTTGGTTGTAAATAAGTCTTCAAGACCAAACGAGACTCGAAAGGCAACATAGTAAGGTATAAGGCTAGACTTGTCGCAAATATTGCACTATAATAGTACGGTATTGAATAAAGAGACCTTTTCTTCGATTTCAAAGAAGGACTATTTGAGAATTGTTATGGCTTTGGTGGCTCATTAAATTCTAGAGCTTCACCAAATGGATATAAATACTGTCCTTCTGAAAGGTGACTTTAAAGAACAAGTTTATATGGACCAACTATAAGGTTGTTCGGCCACAAGAATAGAAAAGTTGATGTGTAAGTTAAAGAAGTCAATATATAGATTGAAACAAGCTTTCCGACAATAGTATCTTAAGTTTATTGATACTATCAAGTCATATGGCTTTGTGGAAAACATTATTGTTCAATGTATCTACATGAAGGTCAGTGAGAGCTAGTTTATTATGCTATATGTTGACAACACTTTACTTGCTATGAATTGTGCTGGTTTGTTACATGATGTAAAGATGCATCTCTCTAACATTTTGGAATGAAAGATATAGGTGAGGCATCCTATGTGAATAGGACAGAAATATTCTGTGATAGATCACAAGGATTGTTAGGATTGTCTCAGAAAAGCTACATTGATAAAATGTTAGAGAGATCCAGAATGGAAAAGCATTCTACAAGAATAGTTTCAAAATGACTTGAAAGAAAAGGCTATATGAACTATTCCCTATGCGTTAGTGGTTGGGAGTATTATGCATGTTCTAACTTGTACTCGACCAAATATAAGTATTACTACATGAGTGTTTGGTCGATATCAAAGTAATCCCGAAAGGAACCACTTGAAAGCTGCAATAAAAGTTCTTAGGTACTGACAAGGCACCTAGGATTATGTGCTCACATATAAGGGGTGAGATCACCTTGAAATGATAATTTACTCGGATTTAGACTATTTTGGATGTGTGGACTTGAGGAAATCCACATTTGATTACTTGTTCCTGTTAGCCGGAGGAGCAATATTATGGGTGAGTGGAAAGCAGTAAGTTATCGCTTCTTCCACCATGATGGTTGAATTTGTAGCATGCTTTGAAGCTACAGTTCATGAATTGTTGTTGCGAAACTTTATCTTGGGGTTAGAATTGTCGACGGTATAGCTAAGCCGCTGAGAATTTCCTGTGATAATTTCGCAACAGTCTTCTTCTTAAAGAATGACAAATACTCGAAAGGTGCTAAAATTATGGATTTGAAGTATTTGCATGTGAAGAAGAATTGCAGAAACATACAGTGTCTATTAAGCATATTGATATTGATCCGATTATAACGGATCCGTTAACTAAAGGATTATAGTCCAAAACTTTCATTGGCCATGTTGAACAGAGGGGCATTATAGACAAAGTCCTTGTTAGCATAATAGTTGGTTATGTGTATGTATACATGAAAGAATACTTGCTCGGTTTGTTATGACACTGGTGAATTCAATTAAGGTTATGTTTGTGTTTCTGCTTATTACTTATCATCCACATTATGTGTATACATGAATTGTTTGTGTGATGATGAATTGTGTCTTTGGAAAGACAATTAAAGTTGAGGATTATAGTTTTCCCTCAATTATAGTTATTCTCCATAAGGCCATTATCAGTTGGGTTAATTGCGTGATACATGGAAGGGATCGATTCGTTATTAGACTTGTGACCGCCATGATCCGATTAACTCAATTCAATCAAAGAAAGGATATGACTTATGAATTTCAATATAAAACGCGCACTTAAGGTATATTGAATCTTCAAGTCATTATATGGGCCAAGTGGGAGATTGTTGGATTTATTTAATTGGTTTAGCCCATATAACTTTGGGCTTTCCTTGTCATTAAAGGGTTTTAATTGATGGACTTAAAATCCTAGTTAGACAAGGCCTTAAAGAGGTCCATAAGGATTTAAGAATCCTATTAGGGTTAGGACCTAAAAGGGTTTATTATATAAATGGATGAACCCTCTCCTTTCTCTTCATAACATAGAAAATACTTGATGGCTAGGGTTTTCTCATCTATCAGAGTAACCATAAGAGTTGAAGACAGAAAGGAAAAAATCATCTTGTTCAAGATTTTCTGCATAAAGCTATGGATAAAGGTAAGTCGTATAACCTTCTTGTTTATAATTATATGTGGTTGATTTATTCGGGATAAAAGATCCAACCATGAAATTTATATTCATATTTTCATTAAGAATTAATTAGAAAATATGTCACAATGATGACACATGGGAATTACCAGCAAAAATCCCAAACGTCTTGAAGAAAGTAACTAAAAGGAGGTTTGGGCTAATTGCTTTCTTGGTGCCAACAAAAAAAAAGGTTTGGGTTAATTAATATGACAAAACTCAAAACGGGATTAGATTAATTGAGAACAGGTTAGAAGAGCGTGGATTTTTATTTATTTTTTTTTTGCCTTTTTTTGGAATTCGTGTAGGCCTATATTTCATCACCAAAATAAATTTTAAAAAAATCAACAAGAGTAAAAAGAAAAAAAGCACATTAATTGGGTGCCTAAAGAATATGCTAGTGCTTTGGTCAAAAAAAAAAAAAAGAATATGCTAGTGCTAGTGGTAGCCTTAGAATAGCCGGGCTATATTTAGGTGTAAATGCTAAGTTCAGTTGGGTCGCCTCTTGCCGAGTGTAGCTTTAAATTGCATTTGGCTTTTTCCGTGTTTAATTTTTGCGTATGCAGACAGAGCATCACCGAAGTTTACACAAGTTAAGAAGGAATCTTCTTAGATTTGTTTTGGTTAATAGTCTCAAGATCTTTGGGTTTTTAGTACGTTGAGTCAGTTTTTGAAGTCGGTTAGTTTGCTTTTCTTAGGCTTAGTTTGGTATTTCGGTTGCAATTTGAAAAACCTCGGTTCGGAGAAAGTTATTTTTAAAATTGTGTTAGAAAATTGTAATTAGTGTTTGGTATTGTTTTGAAAAAGTGTGGTAGAAAAGTAAAATGACTTAAAATAAAATTGAAAGGAGCGAGAAAATTAATTTATGTGATTTTTGGTAATTTAATGCTTAAAAACACTTTTGAAACGCGAAACCATCTAAATAATAGCTTTTTGGGTTGGGTTGGCTTTTGCTGTCAAAATTAGCTTTTGACACAAACCATGAATGGTTTGATATTGCGTTTGAGATGAAAAACTACTTTTTTTTTAATCTCCAAACATAATGCCAAATTAAGCCTTAGTTTGCAATAGATTGAGAATTATTAGACTTACGAATATGATGATTTTGCTTTTGATTTGCAAGTCAGTTAAAGGAGATTGTCGAATCAGTTACTTTTTTCTCGCTGATAAAAACCTTGAGTTAGACAAAAATGAAGGTGAAAGCGAAAGGATGATGGGCATGAAAGAGATCTATCAAGAAAGTTCGAGACCTCAAATAATCGATAAGACGACTCGAATTCCAAAGCAAGATCCAGATCCACAAGTGAAAAAGGAAGACACTTCTCAATTTATTGTATTTTTTAGTTTTATTGATATAATTTTATTTGAATGAATGAGAATTGTATTTTCCTTAAAAAAAAAAAACTTTCAATGGATGGATTGGAAGCGAGAGGGTTCATCACCTACACTTAATTTTTGTACTGGTCCAATGACAATAAAGTATTTTATGAGAATTGCACCCGAGTTGTTAACTCAACTGGTAGGTGCACCGTGCCTGAACCGTAAGGTCCTGGGTTCAAGTCTCACAAAATGTGAATTTAATTTGTCATTTGTTTATTTGTGTATTTGGTAGGTAGATGATTTATTTATGGTAGTTTCTTAGTTTGAGTTGATTTCTCATTTAGATGTTTATAGAAATTTATTTAGGTTGTAATGAGATTTCACATGTACTCACTCAATAAAAACAAGTATTTTATGAGAATCCACTCCAACAAATTCTAAATTATGATTATTAGTAATTAGCTATCGCATCTATCCCAATATGTTCATGATTAGCAGTGTGCAAAATCTACTAATATAAGTAGCTGGTTTTGACTAATGGCAAAAGAAAAAAAAAACTAGCTAGTTTTGACTATTCCTAATTTATGGAGATGGAATGAAATATTTTGAGTTAATTGAGTTAACAATGTTCAACAAGTACTAATGGATTGGAATTGAATGATTCCAAATTGTAGCGTAGACTTTCTTTAACTATATCTCAAATGGAACATTTTAATTATTTTTTGAAAGATTTATCTTCATACTTATATCATAACTACTTGTCCACTATATCCATCTATACAATTATGAAAAAAAAAAGAGTACTGTCTCATATCATTGAATTTATTCGACTGATCTATAAACATGTTTAGTAGAGAGTTAACAAATATTGGCCAAAAAAAAAAGAGAGAGTTAACGAAAATCCTAATTACTATCTTTTAATTAATCATAAAGCAATGTCTAATCTTTTTGGCCATGGAGTCTAAAAGCATTGGATTTGATAAAAAAAAAAAAAGCATTGGATTAAGAAAATCAAAGTGGTGCGGAGCATGTTACTTGAATGCAGATGACCGCACTCTAACTCCACCCCCTGACACAAATAATAAATATAGAGCTGTGCTTTAGTTCAAAGTTCAAACAGCTTCCTTGCAGTTTCCAGAACGGTTGAAGTTGAACATCAAAGCAGGAGGGGCAATGCCAAATGGCAAATGCCAAATGGGCGGCAATGGCTTTTTATTAGCTTGGCTTTGGCTTTGGCTTTGGCTTTGGGCTTTGGCTTCCCCCACGTTAAATGGAAAAGTGGATAAGATGCGCAAAATGCGTAAAGCGCACCCACTTTAAGCGCAATGGATTGGAGCCGTTTGTTCCTTTGGTTGGCCCCCACCTCACCTCAATCAATCATTGATGCCATGTATGACCCATTAGATATTTTTGGACGCATTCTAAGAATCGCAACATTTTGCACTTTGCACTTTGCAGAGGTTTCGTGGTAGGCCCCAGTCGCCTGCATGCAGCCGTTTCAGATCAGAGGTGTAAAATAAATATTGTAGGACAGAGTATAGGGTAATATTACCCCTATCCTATTACTAGTTACTAGAAGTAGAATTATTGATGAAATGGATATGGATATATAATGCGCATGTGTATGGTTACTTACATCATCGTGAGTTGGGTGGGAATGGAGGCCAAGTGGGCTTTTTTTGTCAGAAAAAGAAAGGGAAATGGAAGCCAGGTAGGCTTGGCATGTAATAATGTTATTGTAGCAGATAGATTACATACAACACGGATCATGCATGCACATGAATTTGGATTTTGGCTCATCAATCATCATCCTTAATGCTTTTCTCTATCTATCATTCATCACTTTGATCCCCCTGTGGGGTCCAATCCTTTTTTCTACGTGCAATGGCACGATTTGGGTGTTCTTTTTTCATGAAGCCTGATCCTGTCATCCTGATGACTGATTTGCTATGATCAAACTGATCATGGACAATGTTGAACAATTTCTTTCGTCAAATTATAGTACCATTGGTAAGGTCAAATGCAAAGTATTTCTAAATTCCATTTAGAAATAATGTTTATACTTTGGTACCTTGAATTAATTTGATACCATATGGCATGAATGATCTGACATGAAATTATAGTAATAAATAGATCATTAAATATAAAAAAAAAACTCGTAGTTGAATTAGATGCTATACCTCCCTTATTATGCCGTACGTTACTTCTAAAATTGATGATAGAACTAATTTGAAATATCTTCCAAATTCCAATTATCACTGAATACAAGTTGAGACTCTAGCCGTTTGAGGAAGTCCCGGTCCAATATGCATTTAGGGAGACCAATTTTAATGCTGATGCTCTTGCAAGGATGGGGAGCAAATCTATTTGTAATAATTTTAATGAAGCTTTAGTACTAGTCCTTAATGGACCTCATTCTTTTGTTTGTAACTTATTATTGCATATATTGATGCAATGAGATCGATACGTATGTGCTATTTCCTTTAATGATTAATGTTCCTGTTTTTTTTTTTAAAAAAAAAATTAATAGATCATATGAAGCATGCATTTCATTTTGTTTTGTTTTTCTTTGAAAACCTGCATTTGTAATTTTCTTCTCAAGATTTGTTATAAATAAACTACTAGTTAATTGAATTGGTCATGCTAAATGCTTTGAAGTCCGTAAGAGAGAACAAATTTATAAGGCCTGTGTGTAAATAGTACAAATTCATGTGTCTTGTTTAAACTACTCCAAACATATATTGCATTTTTAGAATCTTTATATATAATTTTTTTTTTAGAATCAAGTATGAACTTGAATTGATATGAAAGAGAGAGTTACACAACGCATAAAGTAAAGACTGCATACCAGACAAAGAATGTACCTTCACTAAATCTAAACTAGATAATCTTAAATTTTTTTTTTGCAATGACCCAAACTGCAAGACAATACAACAAAAATCTAAATCTCTCTTCAATCTAATCACGTTTGCCTGATGCCTGACTTGATGAAGACTTGGTTTTTGATCCAATACGTTCCGCTCTTTTCCAGTTTGAAATGTTGTAACTTCGGATATCCCAGGAATTAACCAAACAAATAATTAAAGCGGAAACAACAAAGCAAAATTTTCTTGTGGACCTATGCCACAAATATGCACTATCAAATCAATCAATTACAATAAAAAATCATAACAATCTCTCTCGCAAACTCTCAATCTAATCAACCCAACATGGGTGATTCTCTCACAACAACATAAAACTATCTTAGCTTTCTCTCTCTAACAATCTCTCAAAATCTCTCACACACAAAAAAACTAAACAGAAACTGCTTATTTATACTAACACAAACTTGGACTCCAAGAATTCCTTTCCTATTAGGATTCTTATCCACCAATCAAAAAATTAAACTCTAGAAAAATCCTAAACCAAATCTAATTAGAAATTGAGGCAAAAAACCTAACAATCTCCACCTTGACTCAAATCTCTTCATCAAAACTTAATCGCTCCACCTTTTAACCAAATCCACAAAAGTGACTTTCTTCTTTGTTGGCAAATCCACATCCTTCTTCTCAATTTGATGTGAAGATACCGATCCATCTCCTCTAATTGTGCTTCCAATAAACTCATATAAATTCTTCGAATTCTTCACTCCTTTCATCACAATCATCGAACCTTTGGTGATCTTCAAGCCTCCACCTCGGCAAGAATATCCATAACCCAAGCTATCCAACTTTCCAAGCGAAATCAAATTCCTTGTAAATTTTGGAACATACCTCACGTTCCCAAGCATCTTGACACTTCCATCATGCAAACGAAGTTTCCCACTCCCAATGCCTTCAATTTTTTCTTCGCCATTATTAGCCATGTAAACAGACTTATCACACTTTTCAAGCTTCGAAAACCATTCTTTCTTTGTGCAAATATGTTTAGAACAAGCAGAATCAAACACCCACATATCTCTAGTTTCTTTCTTTTCTTCTTGTACCATCAAAACAACAGTTTCATCATCAGAATATTCCTCACTATCAGCAGCTGCAGCAACATTAATACCACCCTTATTCTTCTCTTTAGATTTCATGAAATCCTCCAAATCTTCCTTTAACTTCTTGCAATAGGCTTTTATATGGCCCATCTCATGACAATAATAACACTCCTTATTACTGAAATCAATCCTTGGCCTCGAACTTGATCTTCCTCTTTCATTGAATCTACCATTTGATCTTGCATCATTCTTATCTTTTCTATAAGTTCTTCCACGCTCCACCGTGAAAGCACCATTCTCTTCATCTTTCTTTTCAGTTTCTTTCAATCTATCATACTCAAAAATTGCATAAGTCACATCTTGCAAGCTCAGGGTTTTCCTACCAACCATCAAGGCTCTAGTCACGGGATCATACCTGTCGGTAAGAGAATTAATCAACAAAACTGCTTTGTCAACCTCTTTCATGACTTCATCCACACTTGCCAGCTGAATAACCAATCTATTGAACTCGTTTAGGTGTACCCTTAAACTTGTTCCTACCTTCATCTTCAATCCAAATAATTCTCTCTTCAAACACAACATGTTAGTAATCGATTTTGACATATAAATCGACTCCAACTTATCCATCAATTCTTTTGGGGTTTTCACATCTAACACATCATACTTAATTTCAGTAGCAAGATTCAAACGAATTGTACTTACTGCTTTTTGTTGAATATCTCTCCACTTGCTGTCATTCATCGCTGCCGGCTTATCAGTTTCAAGCGCATCTCCCAATCCTTGTTGTACTAACACATCTGTTATCGTACTCTGCCACATCTGAAAACTGTTCGTTCCATTGAATGGCTCAATCTCAAACTTCAAAGCTGATCCGCTACTGGTGCCTGCCATCTTCAAACAACCAAGCTCTTGATACCACTTGTTGTAACTTCGGATATCCCAGGAATTAATCAAACAAATAATTAAAGCGGAAACAACAAAGCAAAATTTTCTTGTGGACCTATGCCACAAATCTGCACTATCAAATCAATCAATTACAATAAAAAATCATAACAATCTCTCTCGCAAACTCTCAATCTAATCAACCCAACATGGGTGATTCTCTCACAACAACATAAAGCTATCTTAGCTTTCTCTCTCTAACAATCTCTCAAAATCTCTCACACACAAAAAAACTAAACAGAAACTGTTTATTTATACTAACACAAACTTGGACTCCAAGAATTCCTTTCCTATTAGGATTCTTATCCACCAATCAAAAAACTCTAGAAAAATCCTAAACCAAATTTAATTAGGAATTGAGGCAAAAAACCTAACATGGAAGTCTTTAGATCCCACCCCTATTAATCAATAATCTTCCGATCTCATTGCGGTTCCATTGCACCATTGTTTGAGGATGGAAGAACTTAGTGTTACGTTCTTTCGTAACAATACAAATGGCACGGGACTTTATCCCAAAGATTGTTCAAATCAATCAGCCATTATTAACAAGGAATTGGGGGATAAAAAGAAAAATTTAAAGATGAATAAAAAAAAGAAACAGGGATTGGAAGATTGTACAAAGACAATACAAAAATACTCTCACAAGGAGTCCCAATAACCAATACAAAAACTCTCACAAGGAGTCCCAAAAACCAATACAAAAACTCTCACAAGGAGTACTGTCAAATTACCAAATTTCATAGTAAAGATCAAAAGAGAAAACGTAAAATGAAATCACAATCTTCCATGAATGATGGAAGAAGAAGAAAAAAATTTTAAAAAATGAAAAACCATTCCGTAACCACCTCAGAGGAAAATCCTCCTGGTGGTTACCCCCTGATTTTTTTGGTTACCCCCTGATTTTTTTTTTGGCATCAACAATCTTTATATATAATTATCATTATCATTACTTTAACTAACTAATTAATAATATTATTGTGCCAAAAAAAACTAATCAATAATATTATTGTTGGAGAATATCAACATGTATGAGTATACTATTCATATAGCATTTTCTATAATCATAATAATCATTGTTGCAATATATTGTTAATTTGTTATTATATTTATATAAATGTTTCTTTTTTGGTACTTAAGTCTTGAGGCTGTTAGGGATTGAATGTTAAAAATTAGAACTTTAAAAATCCAACAACTTATTTTTTTTTTATTAATATTTCATTTCATTAATTTTTTTATTTAACTAAGGTATTCCAATCTGGGAAAAAAAATTAAAAAAAAAAGTATCCCGATGGTTCAGGTACGAAATGTGAAAGATTAAAATACTACCAACAAATGCGTATTGAACTTTATGTTTTCACCATTACCAAATGGAAACTTCTCAACCAATCACTTTGTTGGTTATATTGTCATTATAAGATTAATAAAAATAAAATTTATATATTAAAAAGTTTTAAAATATCATGTAATAAACTATCGACAAAGAATCACATGTATCAACAAGCCAACCAATCTTCATTAATACCTAATTAATCATACTCTAATTATGATTAGGAATTTGGATTTGTAAAATTGATCTTGTAGGGTTAGGCTCCCTTTGTTAGGGAGATTGTGTGCTTATAAGCAGTTTATTTAGTTTTTGCTTTCTTATGTGCAATTTAGAATCACTACTGCGATCCGTTGATTGACGTGTCAACAGTATATTGTGGAAAAGCTACTATTTTTCAATGAAGTGTTCCCCTGCTGTGACTTTAATTAAGCAGCTTATAAACTAAGCTGAAACAAAGGAGCCTTAACTTAATTAGCTTTACTGATTGGGTACTAAATGAACGTGAAGATCCTATATAGAGCCAAATCATCTACTAATTATAATCTTCAAAGTGTGGGGTACGTTCTTTTTCCAATCGAATTGCTCTCACTATTCATTAATCATAAATTATAACTTTTTTAGTTTTTAATCAAAGTCTTTAATATAATTAATTCACTTTCTGTGTGCGCATTTGCGTGTAAACTTATAGGCTATTAGGCTTATAGCTATATGCATGCATCTCATAGCATTAAAGTATGAGAATCGCATTTTCTTCTTCAATTAGGACTTAGAGATATTTATTTATACAAAAGAAAATATATAGTACTACTTCCTTACTTAAGATTTTCTATAGCTTTTTGAAAGACAAAAGAGCCATTTTGCCCCCTAAACTTATACCAGTTGGACGACTTGCCCCCTGAACTTTAATCTTGGACAAAATACCCCCTTAACTATTAGATCAGACCTCAGTTGCCCCCTCTGTAACGGACCGTTTGTCACGTGACTAACGGTGCCGTTACGGCGCTGACGTGGCGCCGACGTGGCATAGCCACGTCAGATTAAGTGGACACATTCTGACCTAACTTAAAAATACTCGACCCGGAAAATTTTTTTTTTTAAAAAAAGAAAAAAAGAAAAAAGAAAGCACCAGAACTTTTTAAAGAAAAAATGCTTTTTTTTCCTTTTCTTTTTTTATTTTCCTTTTTCTCTATTTTCTTCCTCTTCCTCTTTCTCTAAACCGAAGAACCCTAGTTCTTATTCTCCAAACCAGCGCCGCCCTTCCTAAACCGTTACTCCATGGCCGCCGCTGCCACCTTCCTCCGGCAAGGCTTTG
>AWWV01012178.1:0-14384 GCA_001974805.1 Corchorus capsularis | reverse complement strand
ATATATATACTATTTACCTTTATAAGCAATGATTATATAAACAGTAGGCTACATGAAAAAGTTTGAATTTGATTACCTTGTCATTTATAATGATTGGGCTGGAAACCCCTGATATTCGCATCTCCACTTTAGCCTATATAATCTATCTTGGTGGAACACCTATTTCAAAGTGATCTAAAAAGCAAAAGAATCAATAGTAAGATCGTCAACAGAAACAACAGAGCAATTGCAGCCATTGTTTCAGAGGCAGCATGGATAGAATCAATCTTAAAAGAGCTTCAGTTCTCCCTACCAGTTGCACCAAAGGTTCTATGTGATAATCTAAGTCACTTATACTTATGTTAATCATGTGCTTCATACACGGATGAAACACTTAGCCATAGACTATTTTTCTTTACCCGAGAAAAGGTTAATCAAAGGAAGTTACAAGTACAACATGTCTCTACAGTTAATCAACTAGACAAAACTGTTAGCCAACTCCAGATTTCATTATTTTCTATCCAACATGGGAGTCCCTGATGGATCCACCATCTTGCGGGGGTGTATTGAAGGGAAAGAAGAGATAAGACTGATTTCAAGTCCTACAAGGTAAGGATAAAAAGAGGAATTTATCTCATCTATACCTAAGTAAGTAAGTATATTTGATATACTTGTAACCATATCATTAGTTGTAAATTTGTACAATACAGTCAAAGCCAACAAACACTCAGAACCTTTTTCACTCAATCATAAACTTTTTCTGCTATTTTGTTAAAAAAAAAATTATTTGATTTGATGGCCAAAAAAATTATTTGATTTAATTATAATAACAAAAAATATTTTGAATGTGTTAATACTAATTAAACAACATGTTAAAAGGCTAGATGAAATATCCAAAAAACCGGGGTTAACTGG
The DNA here is from genome assembly GCA_001974805.1 of Corchorus capsularis. Lineage (NCBI taxonomy): Eukaryota > Viridiplantae > Streptophyta > Magnoliopsida > Malvales > Malvaceae > Corchorus > Corchorus capsularis. Next base: position 13,490 of record AWWV01012178.1, on the reverse strand, counting down.
TTTTCAGTTGAAATTTGACACTATTTTTGATTGAGTCAAAATAGACTCTATTTTTATGATCATTTTCTTATGTTTTTTACTATTTGTATGTGGAATTTAACTCTATTTTATAAGTATTTGTGTTTTTAGGTTTTGAAGACAAGAAAAGTGGAAACTTGTTGTTTTTCACTATTTTTGGAGCTAAATTGATGATTTTTTGCACAAATATGGATTTAGTAATTTGGAGTGAAGATTTGGAGATCGAAATTCGTGTTTGAAGATTTATTGAAGATAATTTGAAAAATCAGAGACCATTGAAGAATTATCTCAAGAAGTAAGAATTGAGGATTGAGCTTCAATTGCGATGGATTGAAGACAAGCCCTGAAGAAGCCTGGATGTTATGGGATTTTGGATATTTTATATGTGATAATATTCAGCCCATATAAGCCCACAATTGGAGTTAAAATCCCAATTTGTACCGCATATATCCAAGGAAATATCCAAATCCCGCAATTTCCCAATACTTGTCCTAGTTGGATTAGGTTTCAGCGCAGTCTCGGTAAAAAGGCCATAACATTCTGTTCAAATGTCCGTTTTAGGCCCATGAGTAGCCGTTGGAAAGCCAATTCCGAGATCTAAAACTTTCCTTTGGAGACCAAAGTCCAGTTCCATCATCTTCAAGCCCGAAATTGCTGTCAAAGTTGCTGTGCGATTCCAGAATTTTCCAGGATCCCAAATTTCCCGAAAGCCTATATATAGATATGTTATTATTATTAAGCAACTCTATTGAACTTCAATTCCGCCCCCTAAGTAATAAATAGATGTTTTTTTTATGAACCTGATTATAGGATTTTGATTCAATATTTATACTTAAATCACCATTAATTATTTGTATTAGTAATATTAAAGTATTAATATTAATTATCAATCTAACTATATATAGAATTAGTTTATATACTTTTTGAGTAATTCAAATTAATTAATTAGTCTAACTACATATTATTAGGAGTTTAACTAGAAGCATGGAAACACTTGAGTTTTTGCCTAAACTGGTGGTATATGCATGGTCCTCAAAGTTTTATGATCTCAGGTTCAAACTGTATGTGGCTTTTGCAACCTAATATTAGATTTATTTTTTAGTTTATTTGTTATATTAAACTTTTTCCTATAGTAAATTTTAGTTATTAATATATAAAAAATTATAAGAATTTTCTTTTTGCACATAAAAGAGGTAGTGAAAGAAAGTTTTTAGCTCGAGGTTTTGTTCGAATAAATTAATTCTAATTTTTAGTCATCTCAACTAAAATAGAAATTTCATTTATGAAATTTATTGAAAATTTCGATTTTGATTTAGAAATACTTAGATTACATTTGTAGGATAGAGAACCCATCAAATATATAGTATTATAACTGTTCCATTGTTTACTAAAACCAAATTTCACTATAATATCTTATAAGACTTTGCCCCCCCCCCCCCCTCCAAAACAAAATTTTTGGCTCCGTCCCTGGCTCTAGGAAGACTTTTAATCCAACTTGGAAACCAAGTTAGAGCCTAAAACGCCCTAGAGTCCTATCCTAAGTATAATAGGAGTCTTTAGGTTATTTTTCCACTATAAATACCCACCTTATGTAGCCATAGAAAACAATCTCTCATAATTCTCTTCTTCTACCTTTCTTTAGTTTTATTTTTCTCTAATTTTAGGGTTAGGGTGTCACACCCTCTCTTTGCATAGAGAGGGGCGGCAACCCTAGGTTATTCCATGATAGCTAAATCTTTAATACTTTTTATCCATTGTTGAATTCAATCAATTGATTATGGTGAGATTTTTGTGTTTATAATTTGATATTTGTTCTTGATAGATAATAAGTGAGTCTCTGTTTTATTTTATGATCTTGATGATTGTGGATTTAGAACCGTGGCTAATGATATAATTTGATGGCTCTACAGTTAAATCAAACGAAATAGCGGAAGCGTGAGTTTGATTGTGGTAACAAATTGGGGATGTTGGAAGACACTTCAATGGGACTACTTTACCGATAACCGATTTATTTTCTTGTTGTTTGGTTTTACTTGTTAAGCATGTGTGAAAAATAATATTTATTTTTAATGCTTTGTTCTTTAGTGGTTCTTAAGCCCGGAAGTGAAATTAATTGTTAAAATAATAAAAGGTATATTTTAAGCTCGGAATAGAAATTTTATCTAATATACATGTTAGGGTTTTCCTAAGCCAGTTGTCATCAAGAATAAAATATTGAATTCATATTTTTAATCGAGAATTCATAGTTAATTTGATTGATTTCTACCATTGGAGAAGAAGTATGCCTTTTAATTATTGTTTGCTTTATACTATGCTATAGATTTAGATTTAATTTACTTTGCTTTGTCTTAGTTTAATTGTTTTCTTTTTAATTGATAATTTTAATCCCTTGTTTTCTGTTTTAAAAGTAATTTTTGGAAAAGATTTATTCTTGGAATAAGTTTATTCCCTTGTCTGTGGGATTCGACCCCTACTTGCCCTATCTACTTAGTTAGGTTTTTGTGGGGATTAATTTTATGATTGCTGACGACCGATCAATTTTACACTGTTGAACGAGGTTAAAATTGTCATTTCAAACGTGGTTTTTCTGTGATAAAAGCTAAGTGTTGAGGACATTATTGTTATTTACATTTTTATTGACCAATAAGAGAAACCCACGTGGATCCACAACTTCCTCTTCTCTTCCCGCTCTCTCTTTCCTTTTCTTTTCTTCTGTCTCATTTTTATATTTTTCAGACTCTCTTTCTTCTCTCTTCTCTTCTTCTTCTTCTCCTTTCTGACCCTAACGTTTTCCTTTTTTTCTGGCCAAACGTTTTCAGGTTGAGTGACTTCTTCTTCTTCTTCTTCTTCTTCTTCACCTCCTCTCTTTTCTTTTCTTTTTCTGTTTGTTTTTTTTACAGCTCCGCTTCTATCTTATGTTTTCTCCTCTTCCTTTTTTTTTCTTTCAAATATTTTATATTTCTACAAATTGGAAAAGAAAGAAGGGAGAGAAAGCAGGGTGAAAGAGGAAGCGTTGGGTTGTCAGAGATGAGATGATGGTAAGTTTGATTAATTTTCTTCCTTTGTCCTTTCTTCATATGATTCGATTTTGGGCTTTCATTTTGAGTTCTCATGTTTCTGATTTTTGTATTTCATTGGATGAAATCTAAAGGGTTTTGTAGAAAATTGAAGAGTTCAACCGATTCCTTTAACTGTACAAAATCCATTTGATATCCTATTTGGATTTTTTTCCCCTTTCGATGTTTATTTTGAGAGATTAAGAATATTTTTCTTTGTTGTTTTACAAACGCAGGGGCTGCCGGTGGAGTAGTTGGTTTGGTCTCAAAGTGTTGAAAAATTCATGTCCTCGATAATATTTCAGGGGTTTTATTGTTGTTGTTTGTCTTCCTTTACATCTTTATTCGCTGTGTTTTTTTTCCCTTTCTTTTGAATGAATCTTATTCCTTTGTTCTGTTTTGTTAATCTTTGTTCTTAGGTGTCATCTGATAAGGCAATGTTATTATATGTATTTATCTACTTGTAATTATCCTAACTTGATAGATTGTTTACCCTTAGTTTTACCTGATAGCTGCTGTTAAACTCTAGCCTTACCCGACTCTTAGCTTTGTACTTAGACTCTCTGTATTGTACAAACTCTATACTATATGTATCGATTACAAACATCAATACAAACTGCTCCTTTCAATGCTCTTACATGGTATTAGAAGTCAAAGAGTTTTAATCAAACCATAACCCTTCATCGATCAAAATTTTTTCTTTCTTTTCCAAACCACCGACCATGTCACTCGTAGAAGCTGCTGCCGCCACTTCTTCCGCCCAAACCAACTCCATCTCTCCCTCCCGAATATCTCTCAACAGAATTCGATGAAGCTTACTCCCAACAATTTCCTTCTTTGGCAGGCGCAGATCAAACCTATTATACAAAGCTATAATTTAACTACTCATATTGAAGGAGATGTTGCAGCACCAACACCTACTTTGGCCAACGACCAACCAAATCCAGCTTATCAATCCTGGTTTCAACGTGATCAAATGGTCCTTGCTTGGATCACATGTTCATTATCTGAAGGAGTCTTGTCTCAACTGGTTGGAGTCACCACTACCAAACAAGCCTGGGAGAAGCTTGTTACTTCATTCTCATCTGGTAACAAACCACAGATTCGCCAGATTAGAGCAGCTCTTTTAAAAATTGAGCGAAAACAAGAGACTATCACAACCTATATGCAGCGTGCTAAGGGCTATTTTGATCAATTGGCAGCCCTTAACAGCCCTATTGATGAAGAACTACTAGTAGATGCAGTTCTTGGCGGCTTGGGAGAAATTTACCGCCCCTTTACAAGAGCCTTAGAGGTAAAATTGGAGCCTATTAAGTTTGCCAACTTATATGGCTTACTCCTCAGCGAGGAAGCTTAGCTTGGAGCAGAGCAAACCACAATTGCAATCCCTCCTACTGCTCAGTTTGCAGCACGACAAAACCCGCAATCTAAAGGAAGAGGACGTCGTGGAGGAAGAGGTAAAGGCAGGCAGAATTTTGCAACACAAAATTTCAATTCGGCCCCATCATCATCCTATGTGCAAGGAGGTAATGGTACTGACACTCAAAACTATACCTGCTATAACTGCAATGGATTTGGACATTCTGCTAGATAATGCCCTACACCTAGAAGTCAAAACAACCGAAACCAATCAACAGTGAAGCCTCAAAACAACCTTGCCGCAATACAGCCACCAAACACAAGCACCTGGCTCGCAGATTCGGGTGCAACTCACCATCTCACCGCTGATCTGAAGAACCTTGGGATTCACAATGAGTACTCTGGCCCTGATTCCGTAACAATTGGAAATGGTAAAACTCTACCCATTGGTTCTTCAATATTTTCTATTGGTCCTAATTCTTTTAAACTTGATAATATCCTGCATGTTCCTACTTCCTCTAATAATTTGTTATCTGTTCACTCTTTTACCAAAAATAATAATGTCTCCTTGGAATTATTTCCCTACCATTTTGATGTGAAGGATATCCCCACGAAGCAGGTTTTATACAGAGGCCGGAGTGAAAATGGTCTTTATCCAATCCACTTCAACAGACAGTCAATTCATGCACACCTTGCGAGTCTATCTACCTGGCATGCTCGACTTGGTCATGCTTCTATTAGGACAATCAGAAAAACATTAAATGATAATTCAATTTCTTTTCAGTCTTCCAATAATTCCTTGTGTCATTCTTGTTGCATTAGCAAAGCCAAGAAATTGGCATTTCCGAACTCTATTTATTAGGCTAAAGAGCCACTTGAACTTGTTTGCTCCGATGTTTGGGGCCCATCTCCAATAAAGTCTGTTGAAAATTCCATTTATTATGTGCTATTTTTTTATCATTTCAGCAAATACTCATGGCTATTCACTGTTAAAAATAAGTCTGATGTTCTCAATGTTTTTATCAAGTTTAGAGCTATTGTTGAAAAATTCTTTGACAGGCCAATTAAGTCCTTTCAAGCAGATTGGGGCGAAGAATATCAGGCCTTGACCCAATACATATCCCAAAATGGAATAACCCAACGAAGTTCCTGTCCACATACACCCAAACAAAATGGGTGTGCAGAGAGAAAGCACCGACATATCGTTGAAACAGGATTAGCACTAATGTATCATGCAGGTGTTCCATTAACATATTGGGCCTATGCTTTTGATGCCGCAGTGTACATCATCAATAGACTACCGACACCAAGACTTAATCATAAAAGCCCTTTTGAAACAATATTTCATGAAAAGCCCAAATACAATACACTACGAACCTTTGGCTGCCTCTGCTACCCCTGGCTCCATCCCTATGCTCCGAATAAGCTATCTCCACGATCAACTAAATGTGTCTTCATGGGATACAGCAAGCTTCACGAAGGGTATAGATGCTTAGATTTTGAAACTGGCAAAATTCATATCTCACGCCATGTTTTGTTTGATGAACAGGTTTTTCCTTTTCAAGTGAGTAATGGTCAAGAGGCACCGAATGTTGCACCACCAAATTTCATTAGCCCAATGTCAATATCTAGAACCGAAAATAACACTCATTCATTACCAAAACCGACACCTCCAACTATAAACACATCAACACCAACCCAAATGGACAGCCCAACACCAACTATATCAAATGAAATCCAACCCAAAAGCCCAAACCAACAACCGAACCCATGTCTCCTACAAATATCATTAAAGATTCATCTCTTCCAATCACACCCACAAAACCTAGCCAAATCGAAAACACATCTTCCTCCTCCTCAGCCGTAAAGTCGACCTCTGCAGTGAAGAACAAATCTCCAGGTCTCTTGCTAGTAGTCGACTTTACAGGATACAATCACACTCATGAACCAAATCAAGGCAAAACACACAGGATGGTAACCCGATCTCAAACAGGCAATCTCAAAACCTAAACCGAAGGCTGCATCGCATATTGTTCATAGCCCTGTTGAGCCTACCTCCGCTGCTCAAGCACTAAAATCACCAATCTGGCGTCAAGCAATGGTGGAAGAGTACAATGCCCTTATTCAAAACGGCACATGGGAATTAGTTCCTCGCAACACTGCCAAGAATATTATTGGATGCAAATAGGTATTCCTGATCAAGAAGCACCAAGATGGTAAAATTGAGAGATTCAAAGCACGCCTTGTTGCCAAAAGCTTTCACCAAAGACCAGGACTTGATTACAATGAGACCTTCAGTCCAGTCATCAAACCTCAAACAATAAGGTTAATTCTTTCTCTCGTAATGCAACATAACTAGCCGATCAAGCAACTTGATTTTTCAAATGCCTTTTTACATGGCAAAATGGAAGAGACGGTATTCATGGAACAACCAGTTGGTTTCATCGACTCAAATCATCCCTCTCATGTCTGCAAACTCCTAAAGTCTCTCTACGGGTTGAAACAGGCACCTCGGGTATGGTTTCGTTGTCTCACTGATCAATTGATCAAACTTGGTTTTCAAGGCTCAAAAATTGATTCTTCCTTATTCTTCTATGTTAATGGATCAATTCGGTTCTATTGCTTAATTTACGTGGATGATATATTGCTGACTGGAACAAACAAAGTCCTTCTTGATAATCTGATTATATCCCTTCAGAAATCTTTTGCCTTAAAAGATCTTGGTGATGTTAGTTTCTTTCTCGGAGTAGAGGCCATTCGAGATTCCAACGGTTTGCTACTTACTCAACAGAAGTATATTGGGGAATTGTTAGATAAGGCAAAGATGTCAAATGCAAATCCAATTTCCAGTCCAGCATGTCCACAACAAAAATTACTGCAAAATGAAGGTGAGATATTTCCTGATCAAACCTTGTATCGTAGCATTGTTGGCGGATTACAGTATCTATCTATTACGAGACCTGATATAACCTTTGCTGTTAATCGGGTGAGCCAGTATATGCACTCTCCTATGCTTTCTCATTGGACAGCAGTTAAAAGGATTTTGAGGTATTTAGTTGGCACCAAAAACCATGGTCTATACTTCTCTCGCCGATCTAGTTCTCGGCTCAATGCATATTCCGATTCTGATTGGGGAGGGTGCTTGGATGATCGTAAGTCTACTACAGGTGTGGCAATTTTTTATGGCAATAATTTAATTTCTTGGACCTCCAGAAAGCAACGAAGTGTATCTCGGTCATCAACAGAAGCAGAGTCCAGGCTTTAGCTTCTGCCACAACTGATATTTACTGGCTGCAATGCTTGCTTACTGGCTGCAATGCATTGCTCAATGAAATTGGCTTCCAAACCAACACTTTGGTGTGACAATTTGAGCGCAACATACCTGACAGTTTCTCCCATTTTCCACTCAAGGTCAAGACATTTTGAGATTGATTTTCACTATGTCAGGGACAAAGTTATGAAACAGGATCTTCATGTCAAATACATATCCAGCGAGGATCAACTTACAGACATTCTCACCAAGGCACTCTCTCGGACATGATTTGAACAGTTGAAATCCAAGCTACGAGTACTATCCAATTCTCCTAGCTTGAGGGAGGATGATAAGGCAATGTGATTATATGTATTTATCTACTTGTAATTATCCTAATTTGATAGATTGCTTACCCTTAGCTTTACCTGATAGGTGCTGCTAAACTCTAGCCTTACCCGACTCTTAGCTTTGTACTTAGACTCTCTGTATTGTACAAACTCTATACTATATGTATCGATTACAAACATCAATACAAACTGCTCCTTTCAATGCTCTAACATCATCATGGTGAATACTTCAAAGACAAAGGTGATTGTACTATCTTTCGTTGTGTCGTTTTCTCCTTTGAATGTCTAATTTTTTTGTTGTTATTTATATTGATTAGTATATGTTTTATGCTAACTTCTAAGACAAAGGTGATTGAGCTTTGTTTTTTGTGCATTTGCCTCTTACATTCTTATTTATTCTGAATTTCCTTTGTATTATCTTTGGTTGTTTTGTTTTCTCCTTTAGAAGAAAGCTTTGTTGGTCATTTGATAATTTAGTATTGAATTTATAATTTCCAGGGAAAGAGTGTAAGCATCAAGAATTATGATTTAATACTCATCATTGTGCTAATTTCTCAATTTTAAGTGAATTTGGTATTTAGCCTCTCTTACATTGATGTTATCTGCTAATAATCATCCTAAATTTGGTATTATCTCATTGATGGATTGTAAAACTTTCAGTTTTATGGATTATACTGTTTAAATTAATAAAAATAAGGAAGCAGCTCCCAATAGATTGTACAGTATAGCCTTGAAGCATATAAAAAGAAAAGGATTAATTACGTTTCAGCTTTTCTACATCCAGTCACTGTCTTTGATGACTAAGTTTCTTACTGACAGGCACAATGGTTGGAATGTGATGGCTTCCAACATCACCAAGATGGCTGCGATTGTATGCCATATAAGGAAAGGGCAATATGGTGGACCTAGGAGAAGCTACAATATGTTGTTTATGCACTCGGGTATTGCACTGTTTTTTTTCTATTTCATTAATTCTGTTGTTGGTCTATCTTTCTTACTGTTCTATTTACTTTTTCCTTAGATTATTATTTACTTCTCTTGAAAAAGATGAATCTTGATATGATTAGTGGATTCAAATTTGTATCTATAGTTATGAGTAGTAGTTTCTTTTACTTATTCAGGTTCTTTATTTGAGCTTTAGTATTTTTGATAAAGGGCAAGTAATGGAGCGAGATGTAATTTTCTTCCCGACTCCCTCAAGATTGTAGGTTTAAAGAGGGTGGAAATGATTCACATGAACTTAGACATAATCCGTTTTACACTATTTCTCTTTGAACTTCTTTTTTTACTAATTTTTTCTTTACTTTACTTTTATAGCTCAATTAATGCAGGAACTTAGTGGCAATGATACAGATGAAGCAAAGTTACCAATTTGGACTTATCTGATACTTTTTAGCTAATGATCTTTCATTAGCAGCAGATCAAGCGGATTTTACAGGTGAATAGTTAGTAAATTCTGTTTTGATATGATGAGAAAATTATACTATGCTAATTTTGTTACCTATTCACTCTGTGTAGGTGCTGCCTCCAGTGTGGTGATCCCACAGAAACAATTGGACACAAAGCCACCAGAGGGTGAAAGCAGTATGTTTGCAAGTGATACTGTGAATATTGATGGTAAGCATAAGTCGATTTGGACTTGCATCACAAAGCCAAGGTAGTGTTAGATATTGTTATCTTGCACGAGTTATGAGCATTTTAGAACATTTTATTACGTGATAACATTGTTTGATTGTTTTTCCATCATTCATTTTGAAGATAAACCATGCAGTGCTAGAATTACTGTCTGTTGAATCACATTTTATACAAATCTGTTTGATAATGCCTCTTTCTATTGCACTTCATGTAGATTTCAGCACATTCTGATGTTGACCAATCATTCCTTAAGATATATGTGCTCAAATAATGTTGTATTACCTTCCATGGACATGAAAAAGTATGGGATATACATATTAAAAATGAGCTAAGCTTCACATCTTGAAAACACATTATCTTTTTTTTTTTTGGGGCATCAGTGTTGATCACCATCAAATTTGGGCCCAAGGCCCACTAGCCAAATAAGGCCCAAGCCTCTAAGGTATATAAAGGGCAAGGTATGGCTCATTTACCTCATTATGTTCTATGATGTCCATTATGTCATATGACACTTACTATGGACTATGAGGCTTCACTATGTGACATCACACTCCACCACACTCACAAACACTCAAAGTGGACCTCACTGACTTGATCGTCGAAGGAGGTCCCCCCAAAACACCACAGGGGGACCTCTTTCTCACGGTTTGCTCTCTTGCAAGCCTCTCTCGGAGCTCGATGTTGGGTCTCGATATTATTTGGCCTCAACAATTGGCGCCGTCAGTGAGAAACGAGCGAAAAGTCTAGCTCTTCCCGCTAAAGTTTACATTTTTAGCTCCAAGATAGTGTCTGTTTGAGTTTACGCCAGAATCCGGCCGTCATCTCGGTGAGCAACCACCACCATCGGATTCCTCTCAGTTGGATGAGTCTACCGTCAAAATTTCAACCCAAAACACCGCCATAAACGGCCTCACGCGCCGCGGCGGGCTCCCTTCTCTTCCTTCGCTGTCGAGCTAGATCTGCGAAAACGCAGCCACCATTTAGCAACACCGCAACGACCATCATGCAGGGGGCAACTAGACAAAGCTCCAGTTCAAATTTCACTTCCAAACGACATCCGACGCGCCGCCACCGCCTCACGCGCCGTCGCTGCTTTTCCCCTCTCTTTCCGCCGCTTCCGACCTAGATCTACGGCAAACTGGCCATCACTTAGCGACACCGCCGGCACCAACTGCCTGGGGGCACCGCGACGAAGCAGCTGACAAAATTTCGCGGCAAACGAACACCGGACGCATCTCCACGCGCTACACGCGCCTCCTACGCACCGGCCACTGTCTGCACGCTCCTCCGACGCGCCAGAAATAACTTCTGATCCGACCCGCCACGTGGACCAGCCATACAGTGCCACGTGTCCGCTTTGTCAGCAAAGATGGCGAACCGGATGATGACACGTGTCTGCCACATCAGCAGTCATCTGCCATGTTAGCTAGCCGCGTCAGCCAAATTGGCCAATTAGAACGTGCCACGTGGTTGCACAATCAGCAAGTTGACTTTGACCGAACCGCTGAGTGATGGCCAAACCGGTTCAGACCAGAATCTTTGACCGCCCGGTTCGGTTCGATTTATGCCGGATATCTCAGACCGGTCCCCAAGGTTTTCAGACGTGCTCTTCCCAATTTTGAGGTCAGATTTATCCAATTCTTTCTCGATTATTGTGCATCAATAATATGTCGTACTTTCTTATGATGAATATGCATAAATTATTTGTCCAAAAATAAAAATTATGATATACATGCATAAATTGAGCATGCTTACACATTTTTATCATTTTTTGATGATAATATATGCCTCATACTTGCTCGTACGTGCATAAATTGAGTTAATATGATCGTTTAAGCATGATAACATGCCTTTTATCATTTTTTGGTAGAAGTATATGCTTATATGCATAAATTGAGATATTATGATCATGCAAGAGCATCGTTTAAGCATGATAACATGTTTTATCATTTTTTGATGGAAGTACATGCCTATATGCATAAATTGAGTTAAAATGATCATGCAAGAGCATCGTTTAAACACACTTACATGTTATATCATATTTTGATGGTGGTATATACCTAGTACTAGTTCGTACATACATTACTCAATTCCGATGATTGCATATGCTCTAACATATTATAAATTATTGCTCCATGCTCCGTGATAGTAGCATTGTTTATATTCCTTTGACTACTAATCTATCTACTTGTGATAATGCATGAGAGCTTCCTTTTGATCATTCTCGGCCATAAAACCGACATTCATCAATGGCGACATAACCCCCAGTCGGGCAGAGGAGCCGATCGATATCATTCATTATCGGCAATAAGACCCCACGGGCTATAAGACCGATCGACGCACATGACATCATCCATTGTCGGCAATAAGACCTCATTGGCTATAAGACCGTTCAATGCACACGATTCAGTTAGATCAAGCATCCCTCGAACGAATGACATTCGTCCAAGGTACATCCTAGGGCTCCACTCGTTCTCTTCGGGAAAGTTTCGAATGAAAGTCAAGCGGTCGTCACGCCTCTTAAGGCAAACCGACAGGGTAGCACACCCCACGACTATCCTCCAAGCGCCTCTTAAGGCCCGCCGTCGACAGGAAGTTGAAAAAAAAAAAAAGCGGAGAGCACAAGACGCCATAAAGGCGCACGATGCCATAAGAGCACACGATATGCCACGCTTTGGGCCCTACACCTAAAGTCAACCGACACCCTTGACATCTCATTCGGTTCTCCCACACGATGAACGTCCCGGATCTCTCAGGACACCTTGGATGTCTCATTTGGCGCTACAAAGAAAGCAAGTCGCTCGTCCGATCACTTTATAATCGCCCTCGCGACTGGGGGGCAATTGTTGATCACCATCAAATTTGGGCCCAAGGCCCACTAGCCAAATAAGGCCCAAGCCTCTAAGGTATATAAAGGGCAAGGTATGGCTCATTTACCTCATTATGTTCTATGATGTCCATTATGTCATATGACACTTACTATGGACTATGAGGCTTCACTATGTGACATCACACTCCACCACACTCACAAACACTTAAAGTGGACCTCACTGACTTGACCGTCAGAGGAGGTCCCCCCAAAAAACCACAGGGGGACCTCTTTCTCACGGTTTGCTCTCTTGCAGGCCTCTCTCGGAGCTCGATGTTGGGTCTCGATATTATTTGGCCTCAACTTATCTAGAATGACTATATTTGTTTTTATAAAAAAATTAGAATTCAACGTTAAAGCTCCACAGATGGGCATTTTCAAATATGATTAGTTTAGGAATACCATATAAAAACACTATACTAGCAATTTTACTTTTATTCAGGTTATTAGAAGTAGATTTTATAATTTAGGATACATGAATAAACCCTAAAACTCTTAATTGAGTTTAAAACTTTGCTATGTTACCCAATTTGAGGCCATAAATGCCACGTAGGACAGTTGTAAACAGTAACGAAGTGTTTTTAACAAAGCACGATTTTTGTCCAAAATAGGCTCAAATTGTCACAGATCACAAAGTTTTAGGTCTAAAAAGGTACAATTAAAAGTTTTAGATTGAAATTGTGCAAACTTGCAAAATTTTAGATCCAAATTGGACTTTTAGCCTTTGATTTATTTAAAAAAATGACCAAAAACCAAGGTTGTAATTTGTACATACCGTACCAGATAACGTTTCGGTTTTGTTTAAAAATATGTTATGTGCCAGTTTCACTTGTTTCGGTATATAATTTCGGAATTTTAGGATAAATATAAAATATCTAAAATATACATAAATATATATATATATAATTATTTATAAGTTACAATATTCAAATTACCTATGTAGATTTTTTTTT